>APFE030827643.1:3092-38591 GCA_000404065.3 Pinus taeda | reverse complement strand
ATATTGTTATTATTGTGCCCCATAGAATCCCTCTATTGTTATTTTTGTGCCTTTATATTATTATTGTTAGGTCGATTGGGTTATATTGTGACTCTTTAGACTCCTATATATAGAAAGGAGGTTTTGTCATTTGAATCATCAAAGAATCATTCAATTGTGTAATGTAAAGGAGGTTTCCCCCTCGAAGAGGCTGAATTCTAAGGCGTTGATCTATCTTCTCTATCTCTTTGTGAGTTGGTTTCATAACACTAAGCTATTTGTTGCCTGTGCTCTACGCATCACATTTTGCCATTGCTTGCCTGTACCGGGTCCCACATAGTTCAGGGCTTGGGGGTCAGGGCTTTGTTCTCCTACCAAAATCTAATACGCAACTGACCTTTGACTGGTCCCAACTAGACCCACCTCCCTGTTACACTAAATTTTGTCACCATGAATATCGATTCAAATCTCTCGCCATTCGATGACTGTCTAAAGTGAATCCCCTATAAAGCTTGAACTAAAACAATACTAGGAGATAAAAAAATAAAATAAAATTGGTTTGCACTGCTTAAAAACCATTTTTTAGCATCTATGCAATTTTCGTAGCCATTACCTGCACATGTGCAACTTTTACCATTGTGGCATGCGCATTGTCTTCCACTATAAACTGTGTAATCATGTTCACATAAGTAAAAATAAAAAATTAAATTATAGAAGATTTGACGGAGGAATCATATCTAAATTAGAAACCTTAAACTACTACGTAAATTCACCTCATCCCTTGGTTTATGGAACTAATCTCCTTCTCTTAAGCATCATATCCCTTGAGAAGGGGGACTAGAAATCTCCTCCTCTTGCCTATCAATTGAGCACAAAAATAGAGGAAGAGGGGAGACTTTGATTTGTAAACTTATGTTGTTGATTTTGGGTTTGAAGAGCTTGTCATCAAGGGAAGGAACACAAACCATTGGAAGAGGCTTGTGACATCAATGAAACTGGGTTGTAAGCTTGTTCTCCTTTGAATTTAATACAAAGTAGTTTTCCTTTCCTAATTCTGCATATTTTGATGTTATTTGCGAGATTCCTTGATCACTCACATTGCTTATAACTGATTATTGATTCAGCTATATGCTATATGTTAAGTTAGGGATTTCATTTACCTTTTATTTTATATGTGAGATGATTTGATCCCTTTGAATGATTTTTTCTATGCAAATCTCTTTTGGAGCATCATGGAGAAGTTGTGGAAACCATTGGGAAAGCCTTTAAGGCATTGAGGAAAATATGGTTGTGGAAAGCATTGGGAAAGCCTTTAAGGAATTGAGGAAAAGATCGTTGTGGAAAGCATTGAAAGGAATTCTACAAGCACATCGCTAATAGGTAAGTGATTCTTCTCATACTATATGTTTCATGTTTCAGTTATAGGCTAAGGAAAGGCAACAATTGTTTTGATGTTTGTTACTACGTTTTGTTGGAAATCTAGGGAGATCCTTCTTGTCCGCAAGAAGTGATTAGTCCGCTATAACAAATTGGTGACCATACTAGGGAATAAGAGTGCTCCATTGTGTCCTATTGTGACCCTTGACATCTTTAGACCCTTTTAAGAATTGAAATTTCTGGTTTGAGACCTTTTTTTAATTTTTTCTAAAATTTTCTCTGACTGCGCATTTCACCTTTAGCAACCGAGCGCATTTATGTGCTCTTAGTCTTTAGCACCAGTGTGTATGCACACTGAATCAAACAGATGACCTGTCCAACCTTGTAAATTTTTTAAAAAAACTAGGGTTTCTCTTGTTTAAGTCCATGGAAATTGTTTTTATGATTTCTTAAGCTTGTTTACAATCTTACAGAGTCTTTGTCAATTTGATTGGGTGTTTTGGATTTTCTTTTTGAGTAATTATTAATTTTATTTCCTTTGGTCATTACTCAGAGGTTTGTCTCAATTTCTTAACAATTTTTTCATGTTTTGAGTGTCATCACTTTTGACCTTTGGAATTTTCACCCAATTTCCTTTACTTACACTAGATTGGTTCTTTAGTTACATTAGTGAAGGAAAATAGTATTGTTGTTCTTTCGTTGATTTGGAATCATCTTGTTTTTATTTTGAAGAATTATCTTGCATAGATTACATTTTCATAGTTAGAATTCTCATTTCCATAACATGAATGGAAATTGTTCATAGGTTACATTTGCATAGTTTTCAAGCAAATTGTGCATATATTAAATTTCATGGTTTGGAACTTAGGGCTTTGAATTGCATTGGAAAATTAGAAATGGTGCATTCTGGAGTTAATATTTTAACAAATAACCTCTCTCCTTACTTTAGCTACAATTCATCAAAATGAAAAGATCACATTATCATGTTCGATTTCATTAAATTTTTGAATCAGGTCATAACACCATTAGTTTCACATCCATTCACCCATTTAGCAAGTAACAACTTTAAGAAATGGTAGCGCTAATAAAATAAATTAGAATTCTTATTAGTTTAGTGCTCTTTCCAACTACATTAGATCAGGTTATAGGGATTTGGAATAGGGAAGTGAGTTAACTTTCCAAAGTTGCGAACAAACAATAAAATCTTGTGGTAGGGAGTAAATCCATTTATTACAGTTTGACTCTGGGAATCTCCTCTTACAAGGGAGTTAAGAACGAGACCATATTGGACCTAGTGAATTGATTGACCCCACTTCATTGGTTACGGTAGAGTGATTTACATGTATTACAAATGGTACCGAAAGGTGCCTGGGAGTCACTTGAAGGATAAACCTCAGATTGTTGAGGAACCTTCAAGGGGATTGAGCTTTGTTACTCTACCTTTGCATGTACATCTGATCTGAAACTATCCCCGAGGTTAAATTGTTATATGTGGTAACCTTAGAGACCATTATCTTAGGGATTTTACCCAAGGTGACGACGAGGGGGATGTCAATATTGTACCTAGATAATACGTTGACTAGACTCATTTGGACCATTTTGGAGGGTATTCTTCACTCGAGATGGCATAAGTGAAGTTACTTGCACCAGATCGTGGCCATTAAGCAAGTTTTCAGTGTAACTAATTCCACCTACTCTATCTCTATTTACTTTTTACATTGATCTCTATGACGTTGGGTTTCATCATCAACTAGTGATTTCGCTATGAAAAGTTTGTTTGCATGGTTTGAGTCCTTAGATTTAATAGCATGTTTTATTTGCTTGTTTTTACTTTTTACAAACCTTAGGTGTGGATTGTGAATATTATTTAAATTATTCATAAAACTTATTTGAGTTGAATCTATGGCAACCATTCTGGAAGTTATCGATCAAGTAATCCCCCTTAACGAGAATCCTAGTCCTTTTCCTAACTTTGGAAATGTTGAAAGTCCTTATATGGCTACGTTGTTACTTGCTAGATTCACAATAGGCTTACCAGTGTGGTTGTTTTCAACTTCTTTAGTCCCAAATACTCAAACTATACCACCTCAAACAAGTTCTTTGTCTCAACAACACCAACTGTTGGTTTATCCCTTTACCTTCTTCACCTGGAATGTCTTCCTCCATTTCTTCTTCTTCTCTTGGTAAAAGCTTTGATGCTAGTAACCAGTTGAATAAGAAGAAGAAGAAGCAAGATAATAAATAATTCAACCAACCAACCATGGTTGCAAGTATTGGTAATGCTGAGGAAAACTCCAACATGCATCACAAGCCCAAATTCCCTTACAAACTTTGTAAGGGTTACCACCTTCTTATTTATTGTCCTAGTATTCCAAAGGTGTTATAAGTGTGGTTTAAAAAATATTATCAACTTACTATTAATCCATCGACCAGTGATTGTCAGGTTCCTGGGAGAAATGGTAAAGTTAGGTTTCCTTGTAGGTTATGTAAAGGGATTCATCATAGTCACTTTTTCCCTCATATGGATGAAGCCTCAAAATTGTTGGAAAATTTTAATGTTTCATAACAACAACTTCCAACTAGTTACTATATGATTTCTCCCAACCTACCATCAGTTAATGAAGTGATTGATCTAATTCCAAGTACATCCAATCCCACTCTTCCATTGGAGAGTGAAATGCACATCACTCAGGTTGATGAACCATTGGTTGATCAAGTGGTTGACTTGATTCCACATTCAGTCGGTCCCATTCTCCCTTTAGAGAGTGAAATTAATACCACTCAGGTTCTTCTTGTTAGTTCAAATTATTCTACACATGGGGGTATTTCACAAACCCCCTCCAAGTAATGAGGTTATTTCCTTTGATTGGAGTAGACTAACAAAGTTGTGTCTTCCTTCTTCCACTCCTTTCCAAATCATTGTGAAAGCTTATGGTAAGAATGTGCATCGCACGAATGTCGACGAAGTGCTTTTGTCAGTAATCTATCCTCAACTTCTTGGCAAGATTTGGTTTCCCCTCATCTTATGCATATTACTTAGAATTTGTTACATTTTAATAGAACCATTAGTGAGCCTTTAGGGATCCTTCCTAAGTTACCTATTACTTTGGAAGGAAAAATTGTCTGTATCGATCTTATGGTAGTCCAAGGCCCCTTGGATTTCAACTTGCTCCTTGGGTGAGACTATGTCTATGCCATAAAAGTTTTCGTGTCCACACTCTTTCGAGTGATGCCTTTCCCTCAAAATGGAAGCATTATATCTATTGAACAACTTTCTTTTGTTGGTCTTGATTTGACTACCAACCATCCCACATCCCTAAATGTTCTCTATATGGAAGTGGTATCTACCCCACCATGGGTTAATTATGTGGCATCATGTCCCATGTTTTCAATTACTGATGCAAGTGAGCCTGTCATTGTTTGATTGACTTCTTTTGACTTAGATCCGGTAATTGACTTGGTGAACCCTTCAATGGGGGATTTGGAATGTTCTTCTTATCCCCCATTGATTCCCTTAACATGTGTTCCTTCTGTAGAACTATTCTTCCTTCTGATGAATATCTCTTGGAATCCATGAATGGGGAGTGTCCCTTAACATGTGTTATTTCCATAGAACTATACTTCCTTCTGATGAAGACCTCTTTGAAGCCATGATCGGGGAATTCCCTTGGCATGTGTTTCTTCAAAATGGAAGCCATGATCAAGGTCCTATTAGGATGGTTATTTTACTTTGTCAACCTCGTTTAAAAGTGAAACATTCCCTTATAAGGATAGTTCTTTTATTGTGTCAACCTCGTTAAAAAATGAAACAGGTTCCTATGAAGATGGTTCTTTTACTGTGTCAACCTCGTTAAAAAATGAAATATGTCCTTATGAGGATAGTTATTTTACTGTGTCAACCTCATTAAAAAATGAAATAGGTCCCTATGAGGATGGTTCTTTCACTGTGTCAACCTCATAAAAAAATGAAATAGATCCTTATGAGGATGGTTCTTTTACTGTGTCAACCTCATTAAAAAAGGAAACAAGTTCCATGAAGATATTTCTTTCATTGTGTCAACCTTGTTAAAAAATGAGATAGGCCCCTATGAGGATAGTTCTTTTACTATGTAAACCTCGTTAAAAAATGAAACAGGTCCATATGAGCATATCATGTGTCAAGATCGTTAAAAAATGAAACAAATAACCCTCTAATTGAGTTGAGTCTTTCATTTGATCTCGTAAATAAACCTTCATTTCATTTGCCTATTACTAACCAATAGTTTACTCAAGAAAATGAAACAAAGCTTGCGGGGCATGTGCCTATGTCGTTGTGCTAGGGGCATGAAAACTTCTCTCAAGCATAGTTTTCTCTGTTTCAAGCTTGTGTAAAAAATGAAACCATTCTCAAGCATAGTTTTTCTCTATTTCAAGCTTGTATAAAAATGAAAACTATTTCAAGACCATTTCTGTTATTATTTTCAAGACTTTCTTTTGCTATATTTTCATGCTTGTAAAACGTACAAGAAAATATCGAGTTCTTTCCGTCTTTTCTTGCTCATTAATTAAATTGAATGTTCGTGATATGCATATATTTTTATTACTTTTCTGGACTCCTCAAACTTACAAAAAAGAGAAATATTGTAGTTACCTTTAAGGTTTTTTCTAACTCTTGAAACATGAAAAGATTGTCGAGTATGCTTGTTTGTTTCGAACTCGCTAAAGAAAATGAAAAGCGTCAACTTGATATAAGTTTACCCCTTTTACAGATCATGTGGACTATTTACAAAAAAAGTATATGTTGACTAATCATGGTAAATAGAGTTCTCTCCTAATTATTTTACCCTTTTCTATGCTTGAGAGACTAAATTTACAAAAAAGGACATTTCAAAGTTTAATTATGTTTTTCTCCTAACTCCCTAAAAATGAAAAACATCGAGATTTTCTTCTTCGGGCTCGTTAAAAATTTACATTGAAGGAACTGCATGAGTTTCCTTTTTGTGTATTTTTTCAAACTCTTTAAATATGAAAATGACATCAAGTTACCCCTTCACTGGACTTGTAAAATGTAAACAGTGCAGGATTTGTCAATCATGACGAGGCCGAACCAATCCTTCCTAGGATTCGTTAAAAATACTTTGAAGGACTCATCCAAAGGATGAACTTATATGACAAGCATATGTTATCCTCCTCAATATTGTGTAAAAATAAAGAGGTACTTGTTAGTAATGGTGGGGGGGAATTAGGAAAGAACATTTTTTTCTGTATTATACGAATGCAGTATGTCGTTCTTGAACATGACACTCTCTCACCTTTGTGTCTGGGTTTGGAAATCCACTTGCCTCTCAATTAGCCATACCTCATTTAAAGTCTTCAAACTAGTTTTGGGTACTACTTTTTAGTCAAATGATGCCAAGTAGAAATATCTTGTCGCTGATATGTTCAAGAGAAGTCCAACCTCAGTTGAAATTTCCTTGCTATTCATAACCTTCAATCACATCGGTCATCTCTAAGTTAGTCATGAATTACTTCAATTGTTTCTGCAAAAATTAATACATGTTTCATGTTGTTGATGGAGGATGCATCAAGGCCCTCCTATGACGGGTTGCTTCCTATCGAATTCAACTTATTATCTAAGAATTTGATATAGAAACCTCCTTTAGTACCTATTGAAACCCTAAAAATCAGGTCTACAAAAAGGGGGATACCCACCTAGTCAGGACCTTGAAAGCATCTCCTTTTCCGTTTGGGATGGTGGGTCCGACTGGGGATAATGGGACCAGTTTCCCAATTTGTGTGTGTTGGTAAGAATTGATATTTCCTTTTTCTAAAGATTTCTAAGTAAAATGCTTTTAATCTAAGTCTAATTTAAAACAATGCAATTGTATTCTAATGAACATAAATATTTAATTCTAAAACTAACCCGGGATTCAACTTTTTACTTATGCAATCTAAAATAATTTCTAACAGCAATTGGTAATAAAGATCATTCAATTGCTACAAGAAAAGAATTCGATAAAAATGAATTGTTTCGTATAAGAAATTAGCTGAAACAATTGTGAGAAACATATCGCATAATAAGTCATTCATACATTAAGCAAAAACAGAATAGTCATCACCGTACAAAAGCGCCAAATGATAACTCAAACATTCAAGCTTTCATATATAAATAACTGATCATAAAATATTACTTTGACACATAAGCAGAAATCATTAAGAGATAAAAGTACCATTGATAACAAGTCCTACTCATGAGCTTCAGCAATATAGATCTATCTCTTCCTAATTCAACATCTACTAAGAGTACAAAAGTGCATTTCAGTAGCAGACATTAAACACAGATATCAATAAATATCATTCCATTCATTCATCAAAATCTCCTCTGAGGGTGCAGAAGTGCATGTTCTAAGGAAATTTTTTTGACAAATTTCAGGACCCCTCTCTAAATGCATGAGATGGGTTAAAATACTACTTCCTAAATACTAAAAATAGTTTATTACAAAAATATAGGAGGAGGTTTAAATGACCATCCTCATCTAAGGCAAAAATACATCAAAACTAAAAAATAAATTGAATCTGGAATTAATATCTATGTATTTGTTCTCTGATATCACAAGCGTTCGGCATCGGCTTGAGGAGCGTCAGTTGGTCGACCTTTGATTTTAGTTGCCCTATAAAAATAGAATCGGCAAGTGTTGGAGCTATTTTCTCGGCAGAGTTTGTAAGGCATTTGAGAGTCATGCATTGACTGTGCGGTTTAACCAAACACTGCCAATAAGTATCCCATTTCAACTTGGTTAACTTCTTAATGGACTCTACCCTTTCCTCATCTTTTTGTCTCTAGCTTGTCTGCAGTTGATGTGCCTTTGGGAGAAATCCCGGTGCGATCTCTGAAATGAGGTTTTCTCTGTGCAGGTTTTCATTGACACAATCAATGATGTTGTTTGTCGTTGTAGCTGCTTCTTCCGTTGCCTACTCTGCCTTCCTAATCTGTGTGTCCCATTTATGGAAAAGCATTTCATTATGGGCTTCATTGATTCTGAGTGTGTATGATTTCTTTCCTTCTTCCGATTCCTGCCAAGTCAAATAATCAAAAATTCTCTTATCAATTAAATCATAATCATGTGCAAGTCGACGACTTGATTAGTAATTTTATCGCTTATCTCGCAATGGGAATTCCATTGCGATATTCTTTTGCATAATGCCTCTCGTTGTTGCAAGAGTTGGTCGTTTAAGGCAAGGGCTTCTAAGACAAACTCTGTAAGCTTGGGATCATCTATGTGCATTTCAAGCATAGCTTGCAACTGATTTTCTTTTTTGGCCAAATTGTTCAGGTATCCCAGCTGCATTTGTTGAAAATATTGTTGTAGCTTTTCTAACTTTTCCTATGCTTCTCAGTTGGCACTGGCTCGTTGTAGCTGTTGCTGCAAATTTAGATTTGTTCCTCTCTATCCTTAAGTAATTGATGTACCTCAGATGCTTTATCAATGGTAGCAGAAGCATAGGCTCCTGCAATCTGAGATAACTTAGTCAGATTTTCAGTAGGGTCGGTGGTAGGGTCTCGCCAAAGTACGTCTAGCTGCTCTACCTCAGGTGAGAGCACGCTATTGAGTTTCCTTTTCTTTCTTTGTCTTCTTACCACTACCTTATGCTGCGGACTATAGAATACATCTAGAGGAGGAATTTCCTCTATTTTTGAGCATGATTTCAGATGATGGGGTAATGGGAATATGCTCAATTTCTGGAGCATTGTTGACTGTTTCCACGATCATATCTATCATTGTATGTAATGTATCCTCAGGTGTCTTCGTTTTCTGCTCCTCAGTATTAATCAATTCATTGAATGTTTCCCACTTTTTATCCAGCTCAGTTCTTACTTCCTTTGGTGGTTGGATGATGGGAGGGGGAACCTTTACCTGTGATGTAGTCAAGACCTATTGCTCTAGGAATTATTTAGATTGGGCAGTGTCTCTAACTGACCCTTCACTTTTATTACGATAGCTCTCAAATTTTTTAGAGCATTCTGGTGATTCTTTTCCAAACTTAGACCTGGACTTGTCTGTACCTTAGCTTCCACTTAAACTGATACTGAGAGTAGGCTCCCTTATTGGTTCCAAGCGTAACTTATCCAATGGGATATTAGCTAATCTCCTTTCTCTATACAATTTGAATTTTTGGAATTCGGCTGGGTTAAATTGAATTTGAGCCATGTGCAAAACATCTTTCAGTGTGCTTTTCTATTGGAAGGCATCATCAAAAAGATCATCTTCTTTGGAAAATACTTTTAACTTAACAGCAATAGTGAAATTCTTAATGACATCAAAAGGGTCAAATTGTCTTCCTGGAAACTTGAATTGTCGTAGACACAACATATTGTCTACTTCTTTGAATGCATGACCTAAATCAAACAGTGAAAAGGCCCCACAGGCCATAGGAAATTGCGGCCAAATGGACTTCTTCTTGTCTTTCAACTCTTTACTCATTCGTCACACCCCGCAAGTCTTGTAAGCAATCTCTCAAGCCAATAACTTATCAGGAACATATAAGGGTAGGACATGAGGGGGGGAAATGCTCCCAAATACTCTGACATAGGTGAAAAATTCTTCCCCAAACCATCTTGCGATAGGGATAATGTCAACTTCCACTTCGGGGGAAAATCTTGGGGCATCCCTATTACACAATATTCTATACAGCGGCAACATAATTCCATGGCAAATTCTGTAAAAATATGAGATAAGCTTGGAATCCCACAATTCCTTATGATAAGTGTGAATGGGAAAGGGATTATGTGTAGTCCACTTCCAACCCATTAAAGGAAATTTGGAAACATAACAGATTGCATCCATAACATAAGTAGCTAAATAGAAAGGAGGATAAATCCTCTGAGTGGTAGTTCTTTGGACCGGTAGTTCCAAATAGCCGAAGCTAAATTATCAGGAAATATCTTAGCCCAATCCATAATAATGGCATTAGTGGCTGCATCTAATATGGGTAGCCACTCAGATGAGAACTTGTTGATGTCGGGCGTTCCAAATAGTTTATATAGCATAGCAGCAGCAACAAAGCAATATGGGGAGGAGAGGGAACCAGTACTGTACATACCGTGTTTGTTTTTTTGCAATGGTTCTTCCCTCACTGACCAGTTCTTGGTACACTCTTCCAAATCTTCATTTTCTTTGGCAAACTTCTCCACGAACTACTTGTTGTAGGTTGCCTGTGGTTCTGGTAGATGATACATAAGCCTTAAATCTTGTGGAGTGAATGACCCAATGAGGTCTTGGCCTCGAAACTTGAATTGTCTGTCTCTTATATCAGCATTGTCCAGTACCCACTTAACCATGTCTATGTATGGAAGAATCTTAGGTCTTGTCGTTATTCGATCAAGGAATGAACATGCAAGTTGAGTGATTGATGCCTCAAACGACCTGTGTGAGTCTGTTGTTGCTTGAACCTCCATAAATCTGGGATTTTCTTCTTCAAGCAGACTGTACATGCCTTCCCAAGTGGTTATGCCAGCATCTTTGTTGCAGGTGGTGTCTATTTATAAGGGCATCATCTCTTTGTCCTCAGCAACTAGAGCTTTTCTCTTTTTTCCCATTATGTTCTGCACACTGCTACATATCTTATTCTGCTTGCCGCTCTTGCAAATTTACAAGAAAGAATAATGGTAAGAGATAAGTTGATGGGAAAAATCTTTAATTCTAAAATCATATCAAATATATCACCCTACGTGAAATAACCTTTCGATCAGATTTAAATCTTATCTCATAAATTACCATCAACTAACCACTAAATTGACATTAATTCCCTGGTGTGCTCTACAACAAACCCACATTTCGTATCATTATTATTCTCAAAACTATAATGTGAAATGGGTCCCTTTTGATTTTAATTGGTATCAACTTAGTGTTACTCAAAAAGGTCCGAAAACAAAATAAAAACATTACAAAACCTTTTTGATAAACCAATTAAAGGTCTTATATATATAAATGATTAATCTTTTATCATTGCGATAAAGTGACCGCAAGATCGCATATCGCAATGACAAAGGAGGCATAACTTAAAGACCCATTGGTTTTCTCCGACGCGACAACTCGCAATAGGCTATCGGATATCGGCAATCATAAGTTGGCATAATAAAATTCCTTTCGCTCCGATGCGATGCGATATCGCTATCGGCGATCGGGGATTTACCATGCATGCTTTTCAAAGTGCCCAGTTAATACTCCCAATGCGATGTGATATCTCTATCGGCGATCGAGGATTCCAAATGGAACCAATGTAACGATTTAAGATTTCCCCGACGCCCGATTGCGATAAAGCCAAAAGCGCGAATTTCTAATAAATCTTAAAGCAGGGTTATTACGATTAATTTGTATTAAAATCCTTATCTTCCAAACAGTCATTCATCTGCGCTCAACCGCCAAAACATCCAAGGCATGCTTAAACAAATCATTCGGCCAATAATCGATATGATGGGCATTTAAAGGATTGACAGGTTTTAATGGCCATTTAATGAAACAGTAAGCCTAAAAATCTTTTCAAAGATTGTATCCGTGGCCACTTTAAGTTAATCAGTCATCATGCATTGATCAATATATCTCACTCATATTTAGTTTGCGCTATCAATTTTCTGTATTACGTTCATTTTCACTCCTGTGCATAACTCTTCCAAAGTAACGAATTCAAGCAGAATGGGGAAGAAGTCTAAGAAAACTGCAATCGCTTCCGCTTCGCCGGCCATAGGACAACTCATCGTTGATCCAGGAACTAAAAAGAAAGGATTGATATCGGATACTACATGTCTAGGACTCAGCAAAACTACTTGGCAAAGTACCTATAATTTGATTGAAGCCGAAGAACCAGAGATGACAGCAATACGAGCCTCGGCAGATAGCACTCGAAAATCTGATGCTACTCTAAAGGACTTAGCCGACTCTTTCCTTCATCGGATAGCAGCTCGGGAACAAATTCTCCCATATACGGATGTAGTGAGATGGGCAATTGAGGAAATCCCAATCACAGACAGAACCTTCAGCACCAGAGATGGGAGAATCTTTGGTTCATTTCAATCTGATGATTTGAGGCAAATGTATCATTTGCCTGTGCCAGAGAAGAAGTACAACAAGGAATTTTTGGGGAAATTCCGAGATGAGAACGAAACTGAATCCAAACCCATTCGGGAATGGAGGCAAAATCCGGCAAAACACAAGCATGAATCTTCGGGTAAGTACTCGGTTGATTCTCTATGCTCTCCTTATTGTTATGTTGGGATAGTGATGTGTAGGTTGTGGGGGTTGCACGATTCTGCTAATTTCACTATAGAAATGGTTCCCTTGATGGAAGCGGCATGTAATGGTGAAATAATGGATTGGGCAACTATACTATCTGATAAGCTAGCAACCGCAGTTCTTGATTTTAGAAGCAAATCCTGTGTCACTGAAAGGCTTATTCCCCCATTCTACTACAGTGCTTATATACTAGACATCCTGTGTTTTAATTCTGAATTTCCTGTGCTCGGATGGAGGTGGACTTCGCAAGACTCCACGCCCATTCACATATACCATCAGAAGTTGTGGAAAACTTACTACAAGCACCATTTATACCAAATCTGCAATGGCTTTATGTTACCCATTCATTATTCTATCTTTAATAAACCAGCCCTTAAGATTTCCTACCAATCAGGGATTGATTTGACATCAATAGGAAGTTGGTTCGGAGAGGAAAAATTTACTTATATAAGAATTTTCGGCAGTCAAGCCAAACCTCACGTTCTTCCTTTGTACATACCTGATAAACTGCTGGCTAGGGAGATAGCCTATCAGATTATCTCTGAAGGAGTTACACAAACTCTAAAGAAAAATAAGAAGCAGGTTTGGCCCTCTTTTCCCCTGAGATGTGGTGTCTACACTTTACATGATTTCAAACATGCAGAGAAAGAATCTGAAAAAATAAAGTCATTAACTCTAGCAACTCTCCCTAGTAGGCGATTTGATCCACACAAAGTCGCCTATAATGCACTTGAACAGGCCAAATTAACCAAGTTTGAACATAAAGAAGATAAGTTTGATGACATGTTCTCATCAGTCGAGTCAATGTTCCAAGTTAAATCGCTGGCTAGAATCGAATACAAAGATGACGGATTAGTTGAATTCAACAGACTTAGAGAACAGAGGTTGCAAACTCTGCCTCTAGATCGGTTAGCGACAACCCCAACAACATAATCAAGTGAGCCTGAACAACGACTTACTAAGGAACCTCCTGTTACATCAAAGGAACAGGAAGAAGTGCATATGAAAAGACAAGAGGAAACCCAAACGAAAGAGCAAGAACAGAGCAGCATAAATGTGAATGTAGATACTCAAATTGACCCGAAATTGCTCCAAGAATGGCAGAAATTCAACTCAATTATCAGTAATCTTGAGTGCTCTAAAGATGCCGAGACATCAAAAGAGGCTAATACACAGGAGACAACTTCAAAATAGGTTCCAGGTGAAACCAACGGCCTACCCAGTTCGAAAGAAGTAGAGATAATCCCAAAGGATCCTTCCGATCAGGTTATTTTGCAAATAGAAGAAATTCCTCCCTTAGATGTCTTCTATAGCCCAAGACACAAAGCTATGGTAAAACGACAGAGGAAGAGGAGAAGGACTGATCAACCTTTACTATTCCCAGAACAAACAGTGACGGGCAATGTGCTTTGGAAAGAGGAATTTGACCCCTCTAATGATCTAACAAAACTATCACAATATGTTGGAGCCTATTCGGCAGCAACAATAGACAAGGCATCAGAGGTAAGCATTTTATTGAAAACAAAAGACCAGGAGATCTTTTCACTACAAGCGCAACTATCAGAAGCACAGCAAAAGGCGGAGCAGTCAGAACGGAAATTGGTAACACAACAACAAATAAATAATCAATTGACTAAACAATTGCAGGAAGAGAAACAAAGGATTGATGACAGCGTAGTTCAAAAGCAGAAAGAGCTGTCTGAGGCATTGGCACAACTAAAAGCAGTGAATGAACAAATGCTGAAGTCAAAAGATGAGTAGATTGCTCAACTATCATCCCAGCTAGAGAAAACAAAGAAACTTCCACAGATAGATGAATTCAGAGTAGAGGCATTACAGATAAACAAGGCATTGATAACTCAGATAAATCTTTTA
Organism: Pinus taeda; assembly: GCA_000404065.3. Classification (NCBI taxonomy): domain Eukaryota; kingdom Viridiplantae; phylum Streptophyta; class Pinopsida; order Pinales; family Pinaceae; genus Pinus; species Pinus taeda. The sequence continues at coordinate 24,090 of APFE030827643.1, read as the reverse complement.
TGTCAACAAATCGCCCAGGCAGAACCATTATGCGATTTAACGACATCAATAAGTGAGAAATCGGAAAAAGCTAGAACAGACTTGGATCAAGCCAATGAAACATTAACCAATTTTCTTGAATGGAAAGATACCGATCAGGGACAGGCGGCTAATTTACCAAAGATTTTAGAATCGCATAAAGAGATATTATTTACAGAATGGCAGTCCCAGTTAATGAAAGCAGAGAGCAATTTCAAGATGCAAATCAACCACTAGTAATTTGGTTGAATTGGTTAATAATACTCTTTACTTGTCTAACATGATCTCTCAATGTACTCCAGGTAAATTGACAGTAGCTAAAACATTGGAGCAGTCATGCTATCCGGAACTAGAGAAAAATGGAAGATTAATCGCAGGAATTAACAGTTTGACATGGGACACCTATTGGTTCTTTTTAGTCAAACCGCACTACCAGAGAGCCACCCTCAAATGCCTTACAGATTCAATCGGGTATATCATTCCCGATATTCAGGATGCCACCTATGCCGCCCAACTCAATTCTTGCCTCAACAAACCACCCGAAGTGGAGCCAATGCTTGCGATATGTCAGCTCAGGTTTAAAGGCAAACAGCCTAAATGATGATTCATGCCGCCGACTGCCAGATTGTTGTGAAGGAGATATTCAAAATCAATTGATACCAATTAAGTAGGATTTCAGTTTCATAGGTAGTTACCTTAATTTAGTATTTATAGACCCTTTCATGTATTTAGAAAGGGTCGTAATTTTTTGTATATGACTTAAAACCTAAAGTTTCACTATTGTACTTTAGGGATATTCTTTTATAAAACTGGACCAATCATTCTGATTTTGACAAAAAAGCTTTTATGCGAATGTGCACTACTATCTTTGTTTGAAAGTATTTCTGCGTTGGAAGAAAAATTTCAAATAGCGATTGATATTGGGAGTGATAAGCAGCTCATATGGTACTATTATCTATGTCTGAACTCATTCTTTTTATATGAATTGTCATTTGATCACTCTTGCTATTATCGGATATATATATATATATGTGTTTTAACAACATTCTTTATTCCTTCCACTATTGGATGTTTACAGTGTGCTTTTCTTCTAATCATGTATGTATCGATGATATAAATGATAAGTGTAGCAATATTGGGTTAATCACTTTGTTTAACTATTCAAATAAAGTAATCTTTGAATGAATAAATATCTATGTTTATTTGATAGAGTCATCTATATGCCTGTCAATAGACAAAGATCATCAAACGCTACATTTCCAAAGAATAATAATTCCCGGGATTAGCAGTAGTTCTTTTATTTTTGTTGATAGATTATGTTATTCGCCTATCATTAGATTAGATAACCAATCGTTCATCCACCCCTTTTATTCATTATTGGGAAACTGGTCCCATTATATCCAGTCGGAGCCACCATCCCAAATGGAAAAGGAGCTGTATTAAGGTCCGGACCGGGTGGTTATCCCCCAATGTTGATACAACGATTTTCGGGGCATCAACATCGTGGAAGCCCAAAGAAGAAAAGGTGCAGAGTAAGGCTTAACACCTAAGTACTATGAATATTCCAGGTGGGTATTTAGGACCCCGAAGATTTCGCAACTCCGTTGTAATTGAAATTTGAGAAAGACACTAATATAGGGTGCTTCCGATGTGACTAGAATTTGATTGTTGAGACCCAAAGAACCAAGGGCATAGAGAAATAACATAGGGAGATAGGCCCCCGACATAACCCTGAAGGACTTATCACCTATTTGTTATTTTTTCAGTCATATTACCCAGTCCTATGGTGAAAAATGAAAATGGGCGAAGCAAAAGCAGTTAAAGGCCAATCTAAATCTTAGAATTCCGTAGTGTCCTGCCTTAATAAAGTCATGATATGCAAGGCTCTGATATTCCAAAATAGTGGTGTATGAAGCTTCCAACCACAACACATAGTCCTATGGTGTAAATCAATAAGGGGAGAAGAAAAGAAAAAAGGGCTAAAGGCCAATCAAAATCTCACGATTTTGTAACATTTCCTTAATAAAGTTATGAAATGATTGGGCTCTAAAATCACAGTTGTTATCACAATAAACGTTGTTTTTAAAGGTTTTTTCAGAAAAGGTTGACAGTTTCAATGTCAGCGCTTTTAATGTAATAAATATGGAAATTATAGATAGTGGGGCTATTATAGCTTTAAGTGTTCTAATAATATTTTCTAAATAAATTCACTAACAATGGGATTATCAGTGTTTCTGATCAAATTGACACACCAATTGTTAGCGCCAAAAACAAATTTAAATTTTAAAATTTGGAATTACACTAACCACATCAGCATCAATGATGAGGTATGCAAGCGTGCCATGGTTAAGTGTGAGGTTAAATCATAAATTTATCTGCCAACATCTATGTATGGTTCATTGAATAATCATGGGTTAAAATGTGTTTCCTACAAATTGTAATCATTTTTTCAAATCAGGATGATTTCCCTTATCTGTTGTTAAACTCATTTCATTTTGTAAGTTCGTGTTTTCATTTGTAAGTTTGATAATTTTGATGTTAAATTAGTAATGTTTGACAAGAGAAATGTTGACATTCCCACTGTTGACAACTTCTAAAATGGGTAGAAAGAAAATGCTAAGAGTCAGTCTGTTAGCGAAATCGCCAGTTAAAACTTTGTTTTTCCTGTACAACATAGTAATTTTAGGCACGATTTCCAGACAAATGAGAAAGAATTTTACAAAACTGAAATAGTTTTCAATCCAAAATGAACTCATTCAAAAAAAACTCTCTTGGTTTTCTAACATATATCACAGTTTTTTACTTGCGAAGGGATCACTGGACCTATTTTTTAGGATTTCGTGAGGAAAAAAACTCATTCACAGTTATTGACTTGGATGCCACCTCACCAAATTTGACTTTCTGATCCTTATCTCCAACCATGATTCCAACATGTCCTATGTACTACCACATCATGATGATGTCATACGTCAACATTAGCTCCTGAGGGCCAATCACCTTCTATGATGTGTCATGTACGATGAGAGAGAAAGGGTCCCTTGGTCTATGGTTTTGCAAATGATTTCCTTTGTAATCTCTGATCCTCAAAACCATAAACTCTTTAAAAAGAATTCAATTAAAAATAAGTTATGAAATAAAGAAGTTTCAAGGTTATAATATTATGAGGTTCTCGCCTACTCCAATATCCGGGCCTACTCTGATATTATTCTCCTTCGATAATTGCCTATGTTTCGAGGTCTTGAAGTTCTATGGATTAGCTCCCTGGTATCAGGTCATAAATTTCTAAAAAATAAATTATATGAAGTCTCCGAACTCCGATATTATAACCTCCCAAAGTCTTGAGACTCTGACTGTCTAAGGTCCTAACGTTCCAAAATTTTGGATCCAAAATTTGGCTTGCTTTGTTTGGCTGACACTTCGAAATTTGGCCTACTCCAAAGGACTTCAAGGTCCTTACTTTAGCAGTCAATAACTTTTGATCCAAATATCCATTCATGTACTTCCATATACCATTGGAAATATCTTTCCAAGCACTAACCAATTATGCTAAATCTTAGAGTATCTGAGCTGGTATGTTGAGGTAGAATCTCATCCAAAGTCTGGGGCTCCAAACAATCACAACCATCATTTTATGTCTTCTCCAATAAGCCTGATACTAAGGTGATCCTCTACCAGAGACTACAGAAACCATGGGACTCCCCCTGAGCTTGACACATCAAGCATATCAATGTTAACATCTAGTACCATAACAACTAGCCTAGTGGGAATCAATGATAGCACACACATCCATTCTAGTCTGGTTGACCTCAATGTCAATACACTTGCTAAATTTCTAGAAATTCCAACTCCCCAACTTGACCTCCCAGCATGACTATTGAAATCAATTCCAACACACTTACTGCCACTATCCAGGCAGACAATTCCAATTGTCCAATAATGAACACAAAAAAGTATTCCCTATGGATGCAGATATAAATATTGTTGGCACACAAGGACAAACATAGGTGGATGAAGAGGTAAACCCTACTACCAAATAAGAACCAACAGGGTTCAGCGAAGAGATAAACCCTATTGCATAGAAGAACTAGTGGGGGTGGATGAAGATATAAACTCTAAAACCACACATGAACTAATAGCCTTGGATGAAGAGGTAAGCCATGCTACCACACAAGAAACAACATGATTGGATGAAGAGATAAAACTTGCTACTAGATAATAACTAGAAGGACTAAACATCGAAAAAAACCATGTTGCAACAAAATAATTAGCAGATGAAAAAAATGAGCATGAAAAATAGGTAGAAGGCATAGAGGATGCAACACAAGAAAGAGGAACAAGGATACAAGAGATAGTTATAGAATCTAAAACGTCTAGTCACACTATCCATATGTAGAAGAAGCTACAAAAAACTGATAAGAAGAGGAAATATACAGGTACACCCTCCCATACACAATTATATTTAAACATTTTTAGAAGAAATAATATATTGGAGTGGAATAATAAAAGCATGTATCATCAAGTGGAAACCTTAAAAGCCGTGTTAGGGGATGACCAATCCGAGAAAGTGTTGGCTACCTTTCTTAGGAATCAATAGCCATGGAAATATAAAATGATCAAAGAGGTCTACAAATATATGAGATATTTGCCAAGGAAGAGGTAGTTCATATAGAAGAAGGAAAGCCTAAATTACAAGATGTAGTATCCCAGACAAAGGTTAACCTAAAAGAAGAAAATGCTATCTAGATAGATGTGCAGTAATTATGGAATAAAGTTGAGGAAATTAAGTGGAGAATTATGTTGAAAATATATGAAGGGATGATGCCAATAAGAGAGTATTGCCAAGATGTAAAACTCCTTAGGGAGAAATGGGTAGAACACTTGGAGGTCCATAAGTCTAAGTGGTACAATTTGAGGAAGGAAATGATAGGAGAAGTAGAAAAATCCTCTAAATTACAAGAACACAAGGAAAAATTAAAGACAAAGAAGATACAACTTGGCTTGCTAGTAGAATAAGCACTCAGTTGTTGGACGCCATCCCCTATGTATAACATGTACCTATATGATAGATTATTCATGTTTCAATGAAATGAATTAATTATAAGTAATCCTAATGAAATGACCACTCCATCTACTTTCTAGAGGCTTATTATGGGTGCACCAATGAAGAAAAGAATTTGTTATGTGAATCATACCAACACATTATTTCATGTTACCATAATCTTGCATGGAACCCCAATTGATTCATAAGGGACATTAAATTGATAGCCTTCACATCATACTTGAATAATCATGTTGACTGGAAACTTTACCATTAAGTAGTTGATAAAAACTACCATTATAACTTGTGGGCCAAGGAGGAGTTCTATAAACCTAAATCCATCCCAATCGCACATTATAGCTGGGTTAAATTTAGACCACATGCAATTTATGGGCTCATGATGGACAAGAATCTATGAAAATTGCAATATACAAATACAAGTGTTGGCCAAGATAACTATAAAAGGATTTTCCAAAATATGGGAGTAGGCCATATATGATATGTAGAGGAAAGGCCTATTCAACCCCCACAATCTTGTCATGGCCTTGGAGAGAGTGCATAGGTACATAAAGTGAATAGGGAGTTGTGGAATTGAATAGATAGGCTTGGAGTTTCATTACCCCAAAAATTTAGTTTCTTGCCTTGAAATATCATAAGGATTACAATATGACTAGGGAAAGAGAGGCAATCTACTAGTGAAAAGTTTAGGAAATGAAAGGTCATTTTTTCACCTATGATGTAGGGGAGGTTGAATACAAAATTATAAACTTCCATGGGAGTCACTATGACTTCTATTTAAATTGGTGATATAGTTTCATGATGAAATGAAACACTTTTGGTTGGGGGAAGATGATAGGAATCCTAAATGGCATCCTTTCTGAATCCACTCAAAACCTTTTGTCCACCCATTTTTATGTCTTCACATTATTCTAAATACCTCTTACATATAATGTCATGTTTTTTCTAAGGTATATTTTTCTTTCAATTGTGTTAGATTTTATGATCATATTAGTATGTTAAGGAATGAATCAACTTTTGGATGCTCACTAATGGGAAGCTTAGAGGTGTTCCCTAGAAAAACTTGTATAGGTATCGCTTAAGGCATCAAAAAATGCTTCTAAAGAATATCGTGTGCTACAACAAATCTTGGTTTCTATAACACCGAGCACCTTGGTTTCTATGTTGCTAGAACAACTTAGGCCATTTACAATAGCTACTACAAAAAATTTCATGGAAGGTTGTTGCAACAAATCTAATATTAGTGGCTACAAAACCCAAGGACGTTGAAAACAGTGGTTGTCACACTTCCTTCCATGTTGTTGCAACACCTCCTTCCATGTGGCTATAACACTTCCATCATTAACAATAGTGGTTGGAACACCTACTTCCACATGGCTACAAGACCTCAATTCACTAATGAACACAACATTGAGAATGTAGTAGTATTATTAAGCTACAAAGGCCTATTTCTCACCATTAGTTGATGAAAAGAGGAATTCAACAACTTGGCATCATCAAAAAGGGAAAGTGAAAAATTATTGGTTAATAAAGGAGATTCAACTATAATAGCCTTTAACCATCTTCTGTCTATTGAGGTGACCAATGATTTAACACTCAATTCCATGACTTATCTTTCTCTACAACATGGTAACGAGGAGATATAGGCATGCTTGTTCGTCAATGGAGTTGGTGTTGCACAACCAACATGCGCTATCATTCATGAAGAGTGTGACTGGGAGCTTGAGAATCAACAATTCACGAAGGATGACTTCCTTCCATCCGAGCCCCCTTCATTCTTTCCTAACATTTTTGGTGAAACTACCATCCATGATTTCACATGTGTATCTTCATCTACGAATGCACCCATTGTTGATCACTCGTAGGACACATCGGATGTCAGTCCAACATCCGATAACGAAGAGGATAAGTTATTCATTGAAAATCCATTTGATCTTTAATTTTCCTGTTCCAGAAACATAGAGGATGAATTTGTTTGCTTCTCATCTACCCTTCTATTTGATTCATTAGATCATGAGGATGCTGATGAAATCAATGATATTTCTGATCATGGTTGTCGTGATCCATTTACTCCCATATTCGATCATGATAATGATTCTATCACGGTTGATTTTCTAAAGCCATTGTTTATGATGATCTATCTGACGATGAAGTTGAAATACCTAGACTGTCAAGGCACTTCAGCCCGAGCTAATGGTTATGTCAGGCCCTCCCTATCCGGAGGTTGGTTTCGCTTCCGATCAATAATTTTTTCAATCCCCCGAGGCTCCTCATCACTCATCTGTATGCATTGAAGATCAATCTCACACACAGATCATGTTTCCTCCACTTGAACTGCACGATCTCATCACTCATGCATTGGAGGAATCTTACATTGCAAGCACACATGCGTGACACAAGTTGTCTTTGTTTCTTTCTCTTACTTGAAATATGTCACAGTCAAGAGTATGCATATGCTTCAAAGCTGCATACAATGTCGCATAGCACCATGATAAGTCCACGGACTACTTGTCATGTACTTACATTCACTTATGTCTTGTGGACACTTTTAAACATGAAGTGTGTTTGTCTTCATTGGTATATCTTTCTTGTCTGTTGGTTTGCACATCTGGGTTACTCGAGGACCAAGCCTTCACCAACATGGGTCAACCAATGTGCCGGTGGCTGCATTGGAAATATCACTTCATGTGATCAGGCCCATGAACCGTTAGTGTAGGAGTAGGAGTAGTGTTTTCTTTCAGTTTGTTTTCTTGCATGCTTGTTTTCTTACCTACTTCGCTTGTTTGTTTGCTTGCTTGTTTTCTTACTTTTCTTTCGCATTTTCTTCTGCTTCTGCTTTGCTTTGTTGTTTGTTTTCTTGTTTTTTTCATAGGTTAGTTTCACATGAAACCATGTATGACTCTTGAAACAAGATGGGTAAATTAAAAGAGGTCTTGTATTGATATGACTACTTGGTTATCTGTCATCTTTCCTCTATATGAAGAACTTATTACTTTTAGTCCATGATACGTCGAAGGAAAATACATACTATTCGAACTGAACCTTGGTGAAAACACAACGCTTGTGTGCTAACTAGTGTCACCTACTCTAGTAGGTTGTTTTTGGGTTAACCCTTGTCAACTTAGTCAAGTAGAGTAAGGTGAGGGGGAAAACCTTAACAGGCATGTTAAAGGTGTATAATAAACCACTTCTCTGAAGGAACAACCTATTCTACTCTGAATAATTCGAGATCCCTCTTCTGCCTCTAAAATGAATAAGTGTTATGCATAGTTATGAAAAAATGAGAAAAATGAAAAGTGAAAAATGAAAAAAAATAAAAAATGAATAAGGAAAAAGAAGATAAAGGCTTCCTACACAGAGAATTGATGCAAGTAACTCCGTCGGGGTACTGACTAGGCTTGCTGAAAATGAAGCGATGCTTGTGTTCTTACGTGACTTTGTCGGGGTATTGTCTAGGCTTGTTGAAAAAAGGGAAACACCAGAGATGAAACTAAGACTCTGATGACCATTTTTGCCTATGAGCCAATATACCCCTCAACCCTAATCGAAACAACTGCGTTGACTTGGCTTGGAATGTGTGTCAATCGATCAAGAGCTTGGAAGAAGCTACATCTTACAATCAAGCAAGTGTGGAAACGAAGACGAATAGAAAACTAAACAATACTTTCAGAGGTGTTAGAATTTCTTTTCACAAACAAGATCCATTCAGAGAGCTGGTGTTCTGCCAGTGTGTCGCTAAGTGTTGTTGTAGCTACAACCACCCTCCAAAATTTTTCCTTATCTTCGTTTTGGAGCCTCCCTACCAACCTTTCATAGTAGCATGTCTTGCCTTGTCAAGTACCAAATCTTCAGTGATTTTCTTGTAGAATGAAAATTTGTACATACAAACTCGTTGCATCCCCCTCAGAGGTTATTTCACCAGACTTGATCCAGCTATAGGCTAAGCATCTCCCTCAAGAGATTACACAATTCTAGAGGGAAACCACCTTCCCTCCAGAAATTATGTAATTCTATCTAGTAGCTTGTTGGGCTCTAGAATTACGTAAATCTACCTGTCACTCTTCATTGGAAAAATTTCACAATTCCTCCCAGAAGGAATGCTCAACCTAGGAATTGCACAATTATGGGCAGCAGTCAGTTTCTTTGCCCAAAAATTGCGCAATCTATCTAGGCAACCAGCCCAACTCCCTCCCGGAAATTCACATTTTTTCCTCCTAGCTAAGAAGACTGTTGCATCTGCAGTTGAGTTGACCGGTTCCCTCCAATACCGAGAAAAACTCATTTGCATGCATGGGCTACTTGTTAGAAGGTAGCATACAAAGATATCCCTTGATTTAGGGATCTACTTTTAGCAGCTAGAGGTTGCATGCAAGGATCATTTCAGAAACCTCCCACCAAGTGTCACTCTTCCTATATTTTTGGCATGCGCATCACATCTTCGATTTTATCAAAACTCATGAACCATATGTTACAAAGCTCATTCCTGACATCGAACTTGTAGCTCTGACATCCCACATTGCATATAGGAGTTTTTGGCACATTCAACTCAGTTGTTTTGGGGTAAGCCCACCTTCCATGCCTTGTGCTGCATTTTTGTCACTTTTTGTGTTTCATTTTGTGTGATTGTTGTCTGCTTGATTTTAGTGAGCACTTGCTATCATTTTGATGTATGTTAGATTGTAGAAGCACCATTTTAGTTTTCACTCACATCTCACTATTGTCACATGCATTACACTATTTTACACAAATGGTCATCGTCATGGCAACTCACTTCACACATATGCGTGCTTTCTCATTTCCTAAATCCTACACTTGTTGTTTTCATGTATGATCATTCACTCTTGTTTGCACTCATCGAACCATGCATTCATACTTTTCATGTTTCCAGTTGCCAATCAGCCGGACTAGGCTGCCTTGGCCCAGACTGTACCTTGCCCAGCTAGAACTATGCATGTCTAGAAGCGAAGGCTCTCCCTTCCCTCTGGAAATTGCATAATTCTAGCCCATCACTGGTCTCCAAGCTTTCATTGCACAATTCTTGGAGGCAGTGTCCTGCTAGCCCCATAAATTGTGCAACACAGTTTTTTGGTTGCATGTCACTCCTGATTGAAATTGCACATTGTGTTCTTTCAGTCCTCAATAGGCTAGGATGGAATATGCATCGCACAGCTCCAGTAGTCAGTAGCCTCCCGAAAGCTCGAACTATGCCTTGCGAAGTTTTGGCAGTTAGTCTCCCAACCTCCTAGTGGAAATTTCACAACCTTCATGTTCAATCACACAGGTATGTTGCAAGTCAGTCCTCAAGTTAGTTTTGGTTTTCAACTAACATATTGCTTTCCACGAGTGTTTCCATGTCTCCAGGTATTGCAGGTGTTTGTCTACCTCTCAATAGGACAGGTACAATGGTTTCTAGGAGAGATGAGTCGAAGACACCGTTTAGAGCACACTTGGGGATGCAGTCGATCAAGTGTCTATGAACTTTCCTACCCACAAAGACATCAAGTTGTTCATAGACAAAGACATCAAGATATGATGGAAAAAACATCACAGCAAGCAGCACCATCAACTGTAGCTAAAGGCAGCGTATTGGATGCAACGAATGTAAGAGGAAGGTTGTTGACAACAGAGAGGTGAAACAAAGTTGCAAGCTCAAGCAGATCCACTTGTGATGAAATAAACTTTGGAGACTCAGGCAATGAGGTGATGGTGTGACATGAAGATTATGTGAAGGCAAAGAATGGAACAGAGAAGAAATTTCATGTGTTGAAGCAACAACTTAAGGAAGAACAGGAGTAGGATAGACAAGAGAATGAGTTGCAGTAGGAACAGGTACAGTAGGGGGCACAACATTAATTCACAGATGAAACTATGCCCATACAAGTTATATATCCATCCCAGCAACTGGCACGGAGTAGACAAGGTGAGTAGTGTTGTTGATCACATTTAAGGGAATTCAGCAGCATGCATGTCATTATATGCACACATGCAATCCTACCCATTTGGCACACTCACCAAGGCGAAGAAAAGAAGCAAGTCAAACTAGAGCTAAACATGTACCTCGACAAGTTGATGTGCATGGCCACTAGCACACATTTGAATATCAACATAGGCACTACGCATCAATGTGTTGCTAGTTCAGCCGCACTCAAGAAGACTATGCAATGCTATCAGAAGATTTGGATGGAGGAGCCATATCAGTGTACCATATCAGTTTACCCAGATGCAATGAAGGCGAGAGTTGACTTCAGCAATATGTCACCTTTGAGCACAAAAACAGCATCATAGATGACCAAGCTTTGCATTAGCTCACCACCTTCGACCATCACAAGCATGTTAAATATTTGGTCTCACCACAACAGTCTAAGTGTTAGTGATGTCTTACATGGCTTGCTCAAGCAATTTTGTCTCACATGGGCACATGTGCATTGTAATGTAATGTCTTTTCATGTGAAAGTTCAAGTGTCGATAATTGAATGTAACATCCATAGAGTAGTTGAAGAGTCATGAGGATATATGAACGGTCTCAAAGGATAACGTCAAGGGTTAACCCACCCTTAACTATAAATAGTACCTCATAAATCATTATATAGGATTTTGGTCAGCCAAGCTTTCGATAAGACTATCTTGGAGAGAGCTTGGACAATGTTGTAACGAGCCTTGTCTTCTCCACTACACAGAGCTAGTACATCTCTTTGGAGGAGCATGTAGTTGTGGCTGTAAGGTTCTGCTATCAAAACTAGTGGTTAGACATGGATGTATTGTATGACTAGAACTTACAATTATTAATATAACAAGAGCCAACACATTTCATGCATATGTTGTATTGTATTCTATGCTATCTGGTTTACTCTAAATGTTGTATGTATATGTTACTTATGCATGAATGTATAGCTATTTGTGTATGTATGTATGAACATTTCTGAAATGTGTTGTTGGTTTAACCGTCACTTTGGCTTTCTTACTAACTTTCCTTCCATGTTGTGGTGTATCTTTGCTCATGTGTTCCCTTCTTAACTGCATGCTATCATAGGTTTCCAAGGGGCACACTCATTTCAAACCCTGTTTGTTAGAACCTCTCATGCACCTTCCTTGGCTCGTTGCAACTATCACACCCTAGCTACCAACATAATTATCTTACTTTCCTCTGTGCGAAATTGTGGTCAAGGCATTACCATATGACCCACTATTGGGACTCCTACACCAAACAGTGTGAGGTCTAATTGGGACTTCTTATCTGGGAGATCCCCTGAAACTTTGGCGGGTCCAACACCATCAACACATCCCTATTAAAACAATTGGTTCTGAGGTGAGGGAGCCATCCATTGTTAGTTAGGTGGATGCCACTGTAGAGGAGAGTATTTCTTGGTTGGGTTATATCAATAATATTTATAGTATTGATATTGATAAAGGATCATACCTTTAGGCCTAGGCTACCATTTATGTTTCTAAGAGATGAAACATAGTTTCTCAGGTGGATCAAGTTCTTGAGACATCGTATTCAGTCTAGGAAGGTAAATAAAGTTAAATGAATTATTGTCCTAGCTATAGATCCCACTAACCTTGATGTTTTCTATGTAAAATCCCCTATTTTTACCCTTAATTTTATAACACCAAAGGTGACTATGACTCGAGTGTGGGAAAACTGCAACTAGTTGAAACTATGTTTAAGTAGATGGTAATTATTAATTAAAATCAATCAAACTTACTTGAGGAATGGAAAAATTGTGGACCAAAGTTTAAGGTAAATTTATTTTTCTAATTACACACCTTGAATAGCCATACCCTATTGAATTAAATGTTAGAACTAAACTGGAGTTCACAGAGTTCTAACTTTCCATTTATGAAAAGTAGAAATCAGAATGGGCAGCTCCTTCATGATTCTCCTATAACAAAAATCGAGGAGACAACCCTAGAAAAGATGGAATTGAAGGGCCAAGTTGGTGCACTCACAAATGTGCCAAGAGACGCAGGTGAAATTCTATATATATGCATTGAAAAAGTGAATTAGGGGTTCAATTTATTGTGGGTGCCAACTATAATGACTTTGTTTGAGTCCACTGAAACCCCTATGTGAGACTATGTTGCTAGTGCGTCATTAGAACGATTGAAATTTAACCACTAAGTTCTTTCCTCTTAGTAAAGAGCCACTTACTTCTTATAGTTTGGCTAATGAACCACTTAGTGTTTGCCTCTAGCTGATCAACCATTGAGTGTTTTACTAACAGTTAATTATACTAGTGGGTTCTTGTAATTAGACTAATGAAAAACTTAGTGCTACTACATGCTTGCTAACTAGTTAATAGACCATCATCGTAGTGGATTCAATCCTTGGAAACTGAGCAACATGCCTATTCCTTCAATTCGGTTGTTACCCTTTGTTTAAATATCGAAGAGTAAGCAAGTCACTGGAGTGCTTACTACTATAGAGTAGTTGATGAACCATCCAGATAGTGCACTCCATCTCCAAAGTGTTTGGCCCATCCATTGGTATGAACTTACCCCTGTGCAAGATTTCCCTTAGACTCTGGATCCAACTCAAGGTGGTAGCTGCAAGAGATGTTATAACGTAGATTTCCTGTGGTGTGGCCGAGAGTGGAATTCCCTTCTCCAGTTGTTAGTTGATTTAACTTACTCAGAAAAGTGTCAAGGTTTATGCATATTTTATTTATGGATGATGATTTATGTATGATGTGATATAATATAGTAAGTTGATATACCCTTTTGTATGAATCAATAGTGAGTTCTTGTGAACACTTTATATCTAAGGATTGAATTTTCTATATATTTTTATGGTCACATAAACATTTAATACTGTTAATTTTGTTATATAGCTCATGAATTATAAATTATGTCATATATTGACAATTATTTTAATGACTACTTAATGTTGAGAATTCTTAATCTATGAATTTTTGAGATGATTTTGAAAGATTATGCATACTTATACATATTCCTTTAGGAGATAATATTTATTGTTCCATTCAGGTCTGTAATATTATTATATAAGCATGCAATTGGTATGTCTTCTTGATAAGAATTGGGAATGTCTATCCCATTGAATAAATTTTGTAACTTATAATACATAATCAAGTTGGAGTGCCTAAACTTGTGTATTTTTTTCCATTGGAGTTAATTCTCTCCTTGGATCAAAATCCATGGTGAGTTAAGCTCAGTTAGTGCCATGGGACTAATTTGGACATAAAACAATGTCTATGGTGGTTGAAATCAGGACTTGACCATTTCCTCATAAACTTAGTGCTTTAGAAGAAGCATCGGTGCTTTAGAAAGTCATGGCAAAAATTCCCTCAAGTTTATTTCTCTTTAAGATTCAACATAAATCTGGAGTTATCCAGGACCAAATATCGTCTCATCACCCAAGTGTTGACATACTCAAATTCATACGAGATTGGTTTGTACCCTAAAATTTAATTTATTTCTAAATTATCAAGGACATGTGGATTTTTCATTCCTTCTTGGATGCATCTGATAATCTGGGCTTTGAGAGGGACAAGGTGTTATGGCCTAAATCTACCTCAGGCTGAGAAAGGCAGGTCTAAGGTAACATCAAACCATGCTTAACCTTTTAGCTAGCCCTACTAGGTTGGGAGAGGGCTCTCTCATTGTCAATCTCAAAGAAAATATGGCAAATAAGGCTTGAGATGACTGGTACGAATACTATTTTTAGGCTAGGTATATGCTCAGAGGATTTTCATTGATTTTAATGGTTGGTTGCTAGATCAGATGAGGAAGGTAGCTTTGGGTCTAGGAAATAAACACAGATTTGCAGAGGTTTCTATGGAGCGAGGTAGGCAAGTGTTTAACACTTTGAAATGAATGTGATGGTGAGTCTAAAGACTGGTAAGGAGCTAGAGAGGGCATGCAAGATTCATGAGTCCTCTTCAAACAACAAAAAACATTTAGAACTAAATAAAACCCTAAGGCAGAGCACTGAAATATCAATGGATTCCACCCTTTAATATTGATTCATTTAGTTCTGCAAAAAAATAGAGATGATGGCACATATCCACATAAGATAAACTAAGTAACAGGGTAGAAAACAATGATAATTCACATTACCACAAGAATTCCATAAAATGCTACAAAACCCTGGCTCATTTCCTTACCAAACTGCAGAAGTGATTTACAATAGTGCTCAATGCATCCACAAGAGTCCAACCTTGAAAAATGACTAAGAAAGTACAAGAGATAGACATAAAACCACATATGCTAGCCATCAAGGGTCGAATCCATGAGTCAAGGAGCTGTTTCAACAAGATCTAAACTAGGAACTAAAAAATAGGAAGTGGAACATCTTGCCTCTAAAACTATGGAAATTGATTCATTCATCATCAAAACAACTCTAACTGATGTATCTACCTCCTTAAGTCATTTTTCATCATTTTCACATCATAGTACATCAAGTTACATCATATTACATCATGAATATACCAAAGATATAAGAAAACGTCAAACTAGTGGAAAACTAGGCGAAATTATGAGCAAATAGGCAAAACTAGAAAAATTTTCTCCTATGCGTAGCGCCACTAATCCTATGTGTAGCACTTTTTCCAAGCCAGTTTTGGGAAGGCTTCCCAAAGTCCAAATTAGGTGCCAAATAGATCATTAGAAATCTTGGTGAGTCTACCTTCTGGGACAACTTGAATTTTTTGATTTGGAGTCCATTTGCCCCTCCACAAATGCAATCTCCCAAGACTGCTTCCTGTGTGGCAAAAAAGTGGCAAACAGGGCATTTTTTGGGTGTTTTTGGCTCTTTTGGAGGTCAAAATCTTGCCAAAATTTCTCAGCCATTTTTTAGAATACATAAATTTTCATGTTGATTCTAAAAATTTAAAATATTTTGCAAATGGAGGCCCCCATCAAAAGCGTAGCGCCGGTGGCGCTACACACCTGCTGAAAAACTTTTTTCTGCATTTAAAATTTCAAAAATGACAAAATGTGCTCCAAATTTCTTGAAATTTGGCATGAGTGATCCTTGTTAGGTGCTTTGTTGGGCCAATGATTCTTTTGCTAAGATCTTGAGTTTATCATGCTCTTTCTTTTCTCCTTAAGGCCTTCCATGGAACTGTCACTAAGGGTTTCTTCCTCCATTTCATACTCACTGTCCATCTCCATTGTTTTCCCTTGGTTTTGAAAAATGTGGTTGTATATGGATGTTTTATGGATAATAGTGTGGAAATAAGGTGAAGGAATGAAATGGGTAGAGTGTGTGTGAAAATTTATGCTGAATAGAGTTTTAGGGATGAGTAGGGTTTTAGGGAGAGTGGGTAGAGTTTGATGATGTGAGTAGGGTTTGGGGAGTGTAGAGTTTGGGAAATTATATGTGGAGAATGGGATTAAGGGAAAATGTATGAGGGGAATGGGATTAAGGTAATAGGGTATACAACCAGTAGTGCAATGAAGAAAACTAGGGTTTCACCCTAGAAACTAGGGTTTTAGTTTGAAGGACACAAAACACCAATCTTAGTAAACAAACCCTAACACACAAGATAGGATTCATGTACTTACTTGTTTAGAGGGAGAAATTGAAGTTTTGAGGAAAAATGGTCAAATTTGCAACAATTTTTAGCCCAACTACCAGGTGCATAGCACTGCCTCTCAAGTGCGTAGCGCACTTTGTATGCATAGCACCCGAACAAAATTCAGTGTAAAACCTGCACCAACTCTATGCGTAGCACCAGTTGACAGGTGCGTAGCGCTTTTTGCATGAAACTTTTGGAGACCTTCCCAGTGTCCAAATTAGGTGTGTGATAGCATGTTGGAAATATTATTGAGTCTACTTTCCAAAACATCTTGGATTTTTCAATTTGGAGTTAATTTTCCCTGTCAAAAGTCAAATCCCCCAAGACTGGTCAAAATGTGCAAAATGAGGCTGCCTAAATGCAGAGTGTTGTTTCAGTCAAATAGTGAAGGTCTTCTCAACTTCAAATTGAGCTCAGGATAGCTCATTGGAACCTCTCTCTATCTAGATATCATTTCACTCATCAATCAAGTCATTTGGCCAACCAAGCTAGGATAAATCTTGATTTTCCTAAGGCCACTCTAGAAGTGCAACAACCCTCCTGTGGCATCTTTATTTTGACATTTCTCTAAAACTGTGACACTTGTGTAAAAAGTGAAGGATGATGTTCTTCCTTGGCCTATTGTGTACAAAAACCTCTCTCATGTTTTCCAAATTTATTTTTTCTTGCTCAGAAACATCATTTGAGTAAAACCTATCCCGATGTGTGGAACAGGGGATTTGTCGAAATGAAGTAAAATGAAGGGGATAAGGGGATTCTAAATTCTTGAGGAAATTTTGGGAAGTAGGGAGGGATTTTAGGAAATAGGGAAAAGTGGAATTTCAAATATTGAGTGAGGGGAAGGGATCCAAAAGGGAAAAACACAGGCTTCGCCTAGAAAATTATCAAATTAAAGCAAGAAACTAGGGTTTGTGGAAAAAAGGGGAATTTGAGTGTTATCAGTGATGGGAAATGTTTAATAAGGTACATTAAGGATAGGGGAAGGTGTATGAACATTAGGACACAAGTTTTGTAGATGATTTGACCATCCAAGTGAAATTACCTTCAAAACCCTAAGAGAGGGAAATGAGCCTTACCTAAGCACAATTGAAGCACGAACAAGGTGTAAAATGACCCATTGGAACCTGAAATGATGATGACAACTCTTTGAATGATGGTATACTCAGATGAATCATGACATGGACCGAAATTTGGACAACTTTGAAAGGAGTAAAAACAAATCCTAGACCTAATACCTAGTGACCAAATTTTACTTGAAACCTCACTAAAATGACAAAATTCGACTTTGACACCCTAAGACCACTTTGTAAGAGCATATTCAATCATTGGTGGAAGGTTTCAAAGATTGACACTAACATTGGCTCCAATGGGGATGGTAGCTCCTTGGAGGTGCCAAGAACCATAGATCTTTGGGAGAGCAGACCAGTGCCTTATCCATTGGGCATGGAGTCAAAAACTCAATCTGAAATGCATGACTCAAAATTGATGACTTGACGACAAAAACTAACTTGAAACTGACTCAATACTAAAACACAACTGAAAAAATGGAAAATATGCTCAAAATAGAGCTTATACAATAAAACATACTCTAATTGTTCCATTCATCACCTGATCAAGTCAAATGAAGCAACCAATGCAACCAAGTAAGCATTCTAGCTGTTGTTTGCATTCTCCACAAGTTCTTGCTTATGAACAACAAGAAAGAACTACTAAAAGGCAACTCCCATGAAAACTTGTAAACAGATCCGTTGAATGATATGGATTCTCTATCTGACTCCAAAAACACTGCATAAGGATCTTGAAATTCATGCACACTGGGACTTCTCTCATCTAATGGATTACACTTCTTCTCCTCGTACCATGAATACAAACTTTCATCTGAGATTTGTGATGAGACTCCTACTGAAAATGACAAAGAAACTAGTTGCCGGATCAAGTTTGTATCAATACTTTTCTCAAGCTCATAGGTAGTTAATGGAGAAGGACTTTGATTGCAAACATCATCCAACACATTAGCTATTGGATCGTGAAAAACTTTAAAAGACTATTGCAACCCATTTTCTATTATTTCCAATGAGATTGCATGATTTTCTACAGACTGCTCATTTGAACACATACTATGCAATTTTACCTTCAAAAACAGAAATGATTCAAAACAAAATGGTATGGAATCATCTTTCATCATTTGATCATATGGTCTAGCTTCCAAATCTTCATTTGCAACTTGACAATCAATGGCATTTGGAGGCTGAAACTCTGGATATGAAAAGTATTGAATAAGGTTTTCATTGCCCTCAACATGGTTTGGATCAAGACTCATCGACAATTGATTTTTTATTGTATGAAAGTTGTCTCTAATGAAATGAAACGAAGCAAAATGAAAAGGAAAAGATCCTTCACTTACTTCAAAATTTTCTACACTTTCATCATCGTTTCCATAGTTGATATGTAATAGATGATCACTATACTCGAACTGTTGAAAGTGAACTTCCTCCTTCCACAAACTAGCTGTTGATTTGTCTGCAATATTAGCTTTTGTTTGGAGGACATAATCATCATCATACTACTCAAATTGAGGCAAATTGTCAGTAAAAAATACATCATCAAGCATGCATGTCATATCAACATATCTCTCTTCTCCAAGATGATCTATAAAACAATCATTACCAAGTCTATGACAACTGGGATAAGAAACAAAATGTTTTGGATCAGCAACTCGTTCCTCTTCAATCAACGAGCCATGATCTTGAACATCATACTTATTTTTTGTGGTGATCTTTTGCATCATCTCTTCCACTGCTGTCATGCGGAAAGAGTTATTTTTGTGGACAAATCTAACCTCCCTAGGAGTCTAAGACTCTCTAGTGACAAACAAGACAATTAAGAGCAATCCTTCTCTAAACATACATTATTCTATGAGAAACCAAGTGTTTTCGATCCTACCTCAAATCCAACGCTTGTTGTAGCAGTCCAGCCTTGCTGATCCAGATGAGCTCCTCCTTCACTTTAAGACCTGCATACACTAACAGTCAAACGATTACATAACACCTGAATATTTCATAAAACAAAGCATATTCATCATATAGACAAAGGAGTACATGAAATAATTCATTAACAACAAATCATTGAGAAGAATGGACTTATTTGTATTAAGGAAACAAAAAAGGAACCATTACAACCTGAGCCTTGGTGTTGTGCAAGCTCCTCCCAGGGTCCAAAAAGAGTTTTCCTCTACTTTGACAAGCTCACCCACTTCCAAATGAAACAAGAAAGGATGGGAATCTCTCCTCACAAGCTTTACAAGGAAGTCCTAATTCCGGCAACATCTACCCTTTGGAATGTTCAGCTTTCAACCTCCCCTCCTCTGGCCCAAGGCCTGTATTTATAGTGTTCTAGAGGAAGTTATTTAGGTCCAACATCAATGGGATACTCCCTCTTTTGGATGGGTTAGCTCCTCTCTTGATGGGATAAGTTCCTCTATCATAGGGATGCATGAACCATCTGGAGGCGCTCAATACACGTCAAACAATATTCTAGAATGCTCTAGAAGTGACCACAAGTAACTTATTTAAGATGAAACTCGCGCCTTTTGACCTTTACAGGGGTACGCACCCATCCTTTGGCTTACAAAGCGTACAAGTACGCAGGTACAATAAGTTTGGGATGCGTACACGCAGGCAAGGTAGAGAGAACCTGCGTACCCAGAGATAAACATGTTTTTAGTGACTTTCTCTCTTTTTTGAAGCTTGACATGAAGATCAGAGATATTAGGCTTGACAAGGAGGATAATATGACTATTGATGGAGCCATATTAACTATAGATAGTCATGGTGACAAATTTCAGTGTAACAGATTGCCCCCTAAAGTACGAAGCCTGTAATAGATAAGGGTTTTATATCATATATGAAGGGTGAAGTACTTTATCATTTCGAGGATTATCTCGTGGAGAGCTCGGTCATAACCTGAAATTTTCAACACAAAATACATGTATAAGATCATATCATCGGTGAGGTAGGCATTCCCATACTCAGATCAAAAACTTTAACTAATAGACTAACTACTCTGATACAGGAATGATTTCATAATACATCATAATTATAGACTCGTGTAGATACAGTATGGGCGCAGCCATCTGTTTATGATTGGTCTACAACATAATGAATACAAAACTCCTCGCAGCCTGGATGGTGGAAACTAGATCCAGGGTCTTCATCTCTACTTCCCGAATTGGTACGATCCTAGCCATGTGAATAAATGAGTCGATGTCGAACATGGTAGAAACCACTTGATTACCAGTCAATGATGAAAACTGTTAACAAGTATGAGAGAGACCACCAGTAATGTCAATGGTTCTCAAAGTACCCAACACAATCCATGAGATGTG
>APFE030827641.1:0-27234 GCA_000404065.3 Pinus taeda | reverse complement strand
TAGATGATGCACGGTTACCCCTTTTTGCCTTTGGCTCCTTCTTTTTCTTCCCCTTCTCCTTCTCCTTTCTTGTTATTCTGAGTTACTTGGTTTTTAGCTTTACCAACTTCACCAAGTGAAGAGGAAGGAGGGGAGGGAGAAACAAGTGAAGCAGAAGGTTGGGGGGTAATTCTAGTATTATTTAGTTGTTGACTTGATTGCTCAGGAATCGTGGTGTTTTGAACGACAGAGGTCGAGAAGAGCCATATTGGAAAGCTGATTGTCAGTCCTGGGAGGGACAATGTGGCCATATGAGGTGCACCGACATCTCCCCAAGAGGAGAACAGATTAGGATTTCCTCCAAGGGGAAATCCTTGGTTAGTGGACTCCATTTTCCTCAACCTAAGACCAGTGAGGGAATAGTGACGTTATTACGATTAAAATAAATTTTATGACGCTTTGACACAACTTGCTTTTTTAATTTTTAAGAGTCAAGAAAAATCTAAAGATGACTCTATTTGCCTTCGATTTTTAATGAGCTTGAAGTGACAAGTGCTGAGAGGGACATTTTCATTTAAGGAGTCTAAAAAGGAATGAAAGAGACTACTCTGGAAATCTAGACAGAGGGATTACCAAACCAATTGCAAAACTGTAGAATTCTTTTTACGGTACGGAAATCAATCTTCCTAAATGTTGTGTTCTGTGCATTGCGATCGATAGGGTAGTAGACACGGATTCCTAAGGATAAAGGATATAGCCTATTATTGTCTCCCAATATATATTCAATGGTGTGTGGGAGCACAAGCTCATATTGGCACTTGCCATATCAAAGAGGAGGAATCACCCAACCTACAATGAAAGTGATAGTTACAAGGCTTTACGATGCCATAATACATCTCTAGCCTAGACTTCTAAATGTTGCGCGTTAGGTTCCAACCTGTTTTTATGTTCATTGAATTTATTTTTCAGTTGATCTTTCTTAAGACATTTTCCTTTGAGGTTCACCACATGATGTAGATATACAATTCCAAAAATGCAATCTAAGATGATAAGAAGTCATTTAATCTTCTTTTTCCAAAAAAATCCTAGCTACTAAGGAAAGAGAAGCGAGATTCTTTCAACATAGAGCAGAGAGCACACACTAGATGCACTTTCCTAAATCAAAATCAACAAGCAGTCTAAATGAAAATACACATGCATGTATTTGTTTTCACTTTCGTAATGTGTGAATGACCAAAAGAATGCTAAGTATAAATCTGAATCGTTTCAAGTGAGAGTACTAACAATTTTCCCTTCAAAAGACGAAAGGAAGATAATGAAGACACTTTGCGATTCTGAATTGAAAATTGTTTTTGACACTTGAAAAACTATTAATTCAAATCAAATACAAGAGTAATAGTGTAATTTACCATCAAGAATAGTAGGATTCTTTTCCTTGACTGAAAATGACACTTGCGACACTTCCAAATAAAAAGACGACAGTTTGATTACACTACTTCTTTGTAAAGGAGGACCATAAATGGCGAACAATACATAAAAAAATTTACAGTTCTTTGTACAAGGGAGGTTGAATGATGCAAAGGAAGGGAGTTTCCATAGTGGTATACTAGCCACAGACAAAAAACTCCTGACTGAAGAGAGTGAACAAAAAATCAAAATCTGGAAGCAAAAGAAGTGTTATCTGATCATCACACCTATAACACAGGGAAAGAGCGATGCATCTCACCTACTGCACACGCGAGGTGTGATGCATCCAGATTCCCAAGAGGAGAAGGTGCGATGGTCAAGGGACGAGATTTAAACTTGGTTCTTCGTTACAGTTTACAGCTTAGTTCAGGGATTTAAGCCAAGCTAATGATAGTCAGTAAATGCAAATTACAGGTGCTGATCTAATGAGGCTACTTTAGCCACCACCAGGGAAATTAGGATGTTTGCAAATCAATTGTTTAGTTTATAATCAAAACACGTAGATAGACTAAAGCAGCATTGATCTACTTTGCACTAATGTAGTTCGAAGGCTAGCTGGCTTGACTTCAGGCTCCGTCTGTCATTTATAAAGTAAGCAAATATAGACAAGCAAAAAATATATTCGCTCCCCAAGAGAGTCACCATTTTGTTATCTAGAAATCTAGCGTCTATGCAAAGCTTCTAGTCCCACTAAGACAGGTAGCTATCTTAGAAACAAACAGATTAAAGTTACTTTCATTTTCAGAAGTAGATAGGAGAGGAGCAAAGAATACCAACCTCAATCTTTCATTTGGTTCCCTGCTTGTTCCTTCTCCCCTCTGACGGATCTTTGTCACTCCTTCCTTGATTACTCCGTTTCAAAGAGTACTTGTAAAGTCAAAGTAGCATAATACCCTCAAAGTGCAGAGATCTACAATCATAAACAATATAGGACCAGATATATATTGACCACACAAATGCATATATTATCAGACATATAAGAATGTGGAGGAAAACGCGAATAGCTTTATTGATATAAAGATTACAAGAGAGGATTACAAACCATTGATCTAACCCAGTGTCATCCTCCCAGCAGGAAGGCCCTTCTTCACCTCATGAAAAGATTAGATCACCCAACACTATGATGTTCCACCAGGAAACCAACAACACTTCCTTACAAGATACGAGATTCCAGCCTTTGGATCTCTGGGATGAGGGATCCATATATAGATGATTGCAGGGGGGTGAGTCAACTTCTTGGATTTTGATTAGTGTCCTCTCTCTGATAGTTCTTGATTCCACTTGGAGATTCATGATCTCTTACTGATCCCTCAGCAAATTCAAAGAGGCAAGTGTCACAGGAGAAGTTTTTAGAAGATTCCATGATCATCCAACTCACAAACTATCTCTACTATTTGTCTACTCTCGCCCACCGCACCCTATAGAAGGGCTTTTCAGTATGCATCGCACTTTTTGCATGTGGCAGGTGAGATGCATTGCACCCTTTGCACTAAGGAGTCTGTATGGTCTAGTTTTGACCAATTTTGAGCAGTTTTCTATGGAGAACTTCTAGGAGATGATGTAATCAGCTGACCTTGTTCCTTTAGGGTATGAAACAAGTCTTTTAGGGACTTAGAAGCCCTTGGTTTATGGACATATATGATTGGGGTTGCAGTTCCCAAATATGTCTATAACCGCTACCCATGGGGCGACGCATTGGCTTCCAACAGCTACTCTCGAAATGCTACACCATTTAAGGTACAAGCTAATTTTGAAATCCCCATATTCGAGGGTCAGATGACGTAGATGTTGTCGATAAATGGTTAAATCTGCTAGAGGGTTATTTTTCTGTTCATGAATTTTCGAGTCGGGAAAATATTATTTTTCGCTCTTCTCAAAGCAGCCCCCCACATCAAGGACTCGTGGGAAACCTACTACGAGTAGATGGATGAAAGTATAGGCTCACAATGTTCCACCGCACCCACTTGGAATTCATTCTAGGGTGCCATCAAGGAGCAGTACTACCTTGTTGAAAGCTATGAGATTAATACATAAAGTGGACCATGCTACAGTAGGGAAGGGACCAAGACGTGCTAGAGTTTACCAATATTTTCCATACCCTTTGCACAAAGTTGGGTATCAAGGATTCAAAGGAGCATTTGGTACTCAAATACCACGGATGCCTCCACAAGTACATCCAGGAAGAAGTAGAATTCCTAAACATCTCCTCGCTCAGCATACTGATATGCCATCAAGGTTGAGAAAAAGTTTAAAGAGAACAAGTGAGAGTTTGGATCTAGGAATCTGAAGCAAGGGAAAGGTTCCCCCAAACCATAGAACAAAGGACAAAGCCAAGGTAGAGTAGCCCAAGACAACCCAACAAAGCTGCAAGAAAATAACAACGTCGTGAAGCCAAAAAAGGATAGGAGAAAGTGGTGTGAGTTCCATAAGAGTTCCACTCACAGCACAAGTGAGTGTTGGACCAAGAAGTCAATCATGGTCGAGCTAAGGGTTTTAGAATCAGATGCATGTTCTAACTCTGGGTGAGAACCCGACAAGGGGAATGAAAAAGGGAAGCAAATTATTGATGCAGAGCCCAATGCCACCGTTACCAACACAAAGATACAGAATGAAGAACGTGAAGATCCACAGGAGGAGGAGCATATCTTCCACTCTGAGATGTGGGTAAAGGGCTCCCTGCTACAGTTCATTGTTGATAGTGAGAGCCGAAAGAACCTCATTTTGGCAGGGGTCGTGAAGTGGCTGGGCTTACCGACCATAGCACATCCACAACCATACACCATCGGGTGGCTTCACTAAGGACGGGATCTTCGTGTGAGCCAACATTGTCACCTTCCGTACAACATCAAGCCCTTCATGGATAAGGTATTGTGTGAGATTTATCCCCTTGAAGTTTGTGATGTATTATTAGGACAAACATACTTGTGGAAGCGACATGTTGTGTATGAATGAAGGCCCCGTGCTGTTATTGTTACTTTGGGAAATAAGTTGTACAAGATACCAGAGGTAGCACCACCTACCACCATCTCTTTGGTTACTGCAAAAAAATGCAATAAGCTCATTTCCAAAACCGGTAAATCTATTTTCTTGATGATACGCCCTCAAGGAAAGACGAATACGGTGGCCACGAGCTCTAGACAAGGCCCCTTTGCACGAAAACTACAGATGGAAAAGGTCGCGGAGAAGTACGAGGACATCTTCGCCTCCCCCGCAGGGGTTCCTTTGCACTGTGAGGTCAAGAACTCCATCGATCTGACCCGAGGTGCACTGATGCCCAATGGACCAATCTATTGGTGCTCCATTCTAGAGAACGATGAAATCAAGAGGTAGATTTAGGAGTTGCTACAGAAAGGTCACCTCCGTTCGAGTTCATCGCCCTGTGGGAGCCAGATCCTATTGGTACAGAATAAGGATGGGACTTAGAGACTCTGTATTAACTATCGGGTGCTGAACAAGATCACTGACTATAATAGGTAGCCAATCCCATAGATTCATGACCTCCTGGACCAACTAAAGGGGGAAAATATTTAGCAAGATTGGTTTGAGGTCAGGATATCACCAAGTACCAATCAAACCCTCTCATGTGTGGAAGACTGCCTTTAAATCCAAGGAGTGCCTTTTTGAATGGTTGGTTATGCCTTTGAGATTGACGAATGCTCCTCCAACATTCATGAGGCTAATGGATGACATCTTGTGGCCATTCACCAACTCATTTGTAGTGGTATACTTGGATAACATCCTCATCTTCAGCGAGAGTGGGGAATAGCGCCTCCACCACATCCGACAGGTTCTCCAAACACTACAGAAACACAAGTTATGTGCCAATTTGGAGAAATGTAATTTTGGCATGACCTAGGTTCAGTATCTTGAATACAGTGTTGATGAATAGGGGGTGCATGTGGATCTAGACAAGATCCAATTCATTCGGGATTGGCCATCTCCAACCACTCTCACAGAGCTCTGCAGCTTTCTAGATCTTGCCAACTTCTACCGCAAGTTCGTGTTAGGAATTTCTCATATCACTTGGCCCTTGAGTCAAGTCACCAAGGGAGGAGTGCAAACAAAATTGTTTCGGTCTGAATCTCAACTGAAGGCATTCACAAATTTGAAATATCGCCTATCCTCGACACCAGTGCTCACATTACCACACATGCAGCAACCATTTGAGGTCGAGATAGATGCCTTTGACTATGATATTGGGGTAGTCCTTACCCAACACGGACATCGAGTGGAATATCATAGTGAGACACTTTGAGACACAATCGATAATTATCCCACTTATTACGAAGAGATGTATTTCGTTGTGAAGGCCTCCCAACAATGGAAGCATTACATTTTGGGGAAGGAAACGGTCATCCAAACAAACCACCGACCCTTATAGTTCATACAGACCTAAGGGAAATTACAGAATGATCACCATGAGAAGTGGTCCACATACTTGCAACAATTCTATTTGAATATCAAGTATAAGAAGGGCAGCACCAATAATGTTGCAGATTGCCTCAGTTGACCACCGATCATGGAATTAACCACTGTGATCAAATAATGTGGGCATGAGACCTCTCATTTGCAACTTCTCTACATAAGCAACCCATAATTTGGCCACAAACACCAGACACTATTGGAAAGTCAGCATGTTCCAGATTTTCACCTCCAAGATGCCCTATTATGCCACTTGGGTCACCTTTGTTTTCCTTCAAGTGAGCGCGTCAAGATGATTTGGGAAGCACACTATAGTTGGGTTTCTCAACATTTCGAGCTCGAGAAAATAATGGGAGTAATGCAGAAGTATTTTTATTGGCTCAATCTTGGACACAATGTCGAGAAGTACATCACATCATGCACTGTCTATGCCATTGCCAAACTAACCATCAAGAAGCCAGACCTCTATACCCTGCTACCTACCCCTAGTCGACCTTGGGAATCCATCTCCATGGATTACATGTGAGGCCTTCCTTCCACTAAGCATGGAAATGACTATGTTTTTGTGGTCGTCAACAAGTTCTCGAAGATGGCCATTATGGCGGCCTCCAACAAGAATATCATAGTACAAGCCACTACTAAACTCTTCTTTAAGCAAGTGTGGGTACACTTTGGGTTGCCATAGTCTATTATATTAGATTGGGATAGCAATTTCCTCAGTACATTTTCGTCAAGTCTCTCGTCAATCTTGGAGACCAAACTCACTAAGTCCACAAACTTCCATCCTCAAACTGATGGCTAGACAAAGGTTGTCAACACTATGATCATACACATTCTGCGCAAGTACAACTCAAAGCATCCATTCACATGAGATGAGAGCCTCCCCTATGTTCAACATAGCTACAACCGGGCTCTCCACAGCTCGACTAGCCACAACCCTTTTTAGGTGGGCTTGGGATTCGAACCACTATGTCCCATTGAGGTGGCCATGCCATTTGTAGCTACTCATGCAGATTCAGCTCATGTCCAGTCCAAAGCAGATAAGG
The DNA here is from genome assembly GCA_000404065.3 of Pinus taeda. Classification (NCBI taxonomy): domain Eukaryota; kingdom Viridiplantae; phylum Streptophyta; class Pinopsida; order Pinales; family Pinaceae; genus Pinus; species Pinus taeda. Next base: position 20,320 of record APFE030827641.1, on the reverse strand, counting down.
TAAACAAATTCATTGAGAACATCCAACATATTCGGCAGCAAGTCCATGACATTTTGGAGAAATCAAATTCCAAGTACAAGCAGCGACATGATCAACATCGGGTGCCACACAAGTTTCAGGTGGGTGACAAAGTCTAGTTGCATTTGCAAAAGGAACGCCTTACCAAAGCCTATCAAAAACTTAGACCACACTGAGATGGTCCTTACACCATTGCCAAGGTTGTGGGAGACAAGGCATTTGAGCTCAGCATTCCCCCATTCCTTGGCCTGCACCTAGTGTTCAATGTTGACTGCCTTCGGCGATACTTTCCACCATTACTAAACACATCTCACATTGTAGAACAACTCACACCTCGAGAGTTGAATCCAGATTGCATGGAATAAGCTCCAATGGATCGGATCATGGACACATAGATCAAGCACACTCACGAGTGGAATATCCAACTATATAAAGTTGTCAAAGTAGGGCAACTCCTTGAACAGGGAGAAAGTTCAGTAGAAGTTTCCTCATCTCATGGAGGAACTCAACGTAATATGGGACCATTGCTTCCTAAGGGGGGAGGAATGATTTAGGTGTATATTGGTGGCCACTCGCCATGTCCACTTGGACCCCCACCATTGTTTCTTTGAGCTTTTCAGTTTCCTTAATTGTAGCACAGTTTACTATTTTTAGCAGTTTTTCGAGTCATGAACTTCGAGAGCCATTTTGAGACCCTAAACGACGTCTTTTGGGGAAAAAGGGAGCAACATAGGACCATGGATTCATGTTTCTCTTCACAATGTCGTAGTTCTGAGATAGATCTTTTTAACGAGATATTATTTGCATCAAACGGAGATCATATGGAAACGTTACGACCGTGAGAAGTTGATGTACCAATTTACCCAAATGGGGCCCACACTTTGGTGTTTCGTCTTCTAAGGTTAGGTTTTTGGATGTTTAGGGTTTTCCATTGTTTCTCAAAAATAAATAGGCTTTCGAGCCTCATTTGAACATAGTTCAGAGGCACGTAGCCACCACATATCTTCGGAGAGATAAGCTACCATCGCCCTAGCTGGTTTATTTCCATTTCCATTTGTAAGCATATTTTAGTGTTTTACATTAATAAAATGAAGTATTATTTTCGCTGCATCTATGTGTTTATGGTTATCTTTGTAATTTGTTGCATTCCTAATTAAATCTAGATCACCTTGTTTAAGCTGACCTTCCTTGTCTTCACACCTTAGATCTGATACCATGTTGAGAAATTTTGGGGCAAAAACATAGGGTTATTTATCTCTTTGATAAACATTTGTCATGTACTTTTACTTCACCTAATTAGCTTCTTATTTCAATTGTTATTATTAGATCTTTTATTCATCAAACAACTACCAAACCATAATGAACAATAATACAAAGGACAAAATATATAGGCTATCATCGAGGGCCAAAACCTCTCCAACTTTGAGACGAAAACCCACAAGGGTTCTTCTTCTTCTAGAGTTTCCAAGTGACAAATTCCTAGACATATACCCTTGACAAAAGAACCATGTCAAAATTATTCATAAAGATATTTTATTCCTTCCAAGTCACTACTCGTCAAACAAACTCGTACACCTTTTTTTTCAACTTCTTCTTCAATTTCAACCTCTTATTACATGCTTGCATTTTATGGTGTGCCTATAATTTTAGAGATCCCATGGGTATAAGGTGATTGGGGTAGATTTATGAGGATTCTCTCCTTCACTTGTCTTGGACACTTCTTTTGAATTCACGTAGAAAATAGACTTGTTCCTTGGTATCTATTTTGTCTCCTTCAAGGTATGCAATACCTAACTACACAAAGCCTAGCTGCCATCACATGTGTGAGAAGAATGACCCGAAAACAATGGTAGAAGGCTTCGATCTTCTTCTCCTTTTCTTGGCTTATCAAGAGGCTCCCTTCCTTTCCTATTCACAATTATATCCTTTTGGTGGGTCCTTGATGAATGATCTCTTGAGCGAGGTAGATTCCTCACATATATAGGCTCCTCTCCCATTATATTAGGCCGGCTTGTCATCATTCCTAACTTGACACGTCCGTCTAGATAGGTTGATCGCTCCTTTTGAAGGTTGACTTGTTGCAACACTTGTGATGACATCTTGGAGGGTTTTTCCAATCTAACATTAACTAATACAATATGTAGCATGCCCCAAGTGGGTCTTCCAAACATGAAAATGATTTTAAGAACTTGAAGACTCAATGAAAAGCCCTAGGAATGGAAGCTTGGCCTAAAAAAAATGTTCCTTGATTATGAAAACCATGCCTCAAGAACAACAATAATACATTTATTTTTCTCATTACATCAAATATATAAAATCATGATTAGATATGTCATTTATGAAGACTAAACCTAGTTAGATATTTCAAGAGTGCACAACAAGGAACGAATAGAGATGTGTGTTATTGTTCGATAATTAATTGAAATATCATAAGTCATCAAGGAGAGAGGGGGTAACTAGACCTAATAGAGTGAGTGTCAACCTCCAAATCAAATGAATAAGGGCTTAGGTTGGGCTCTGACTAGGTGGTCTCCCTTATATGTTGAGGTGGTCATTTTTCGCCATCAACACAAACACAATAGTACCACTACATGAGAACGAGATCGGGTAATGGAACCACACTATATTCCTACTCATGAACATGTTGTTGATATTCTAACAAAGGAATTTCCATACAAGAAGCTTGAGTACTTAAGAAGCAATATTTGTTTGGTAGACATCTCTTCTTTGAGTGAGAGGGAGTGATGATGGAAGATACATTATTTTCTTCATATGTCATGCACTAGATCAATACTAACAATCATAATTCTTTGTGAAGGCCATGCAAAAAGAAGAATTTCTAGAGGATTTTATGAGGAGCTAAGATTGAAGCTTGTTGAGGATTAGAAAATCTAAGATAGAAACCGACTTGTATATCAATACTCTTTGAGGATGAGATAGGGAATCCAAGATAAGAGTAGTACAAGCCCATTGATAATCTTTGAGGATTAGGAATCAAAGATAAGAATAGCAATAAAAAGACATAATCTTTGAACATCTAGATGGGGTATGTGCCTTTAGAGATAGTTTGGTATGTCACTTAAAGACTTCAAGTATGATGTTCTCATAAAAGTTGAGTTCATCAATTAGAGACCTCATTCACAATGTTGGTTATGATATTGATGCTTAATCCATGGCTTGTCAATTTGAATTTTTCTTATTAGAATGCTTTAATTTAAGATTCCTTATACTTCATGTTGGGATTATAAATACCTCTATAGTTAAGAGGATGTGTTGGAGAATGTAACTAGATTAGGCCTTCATAATGACCTTTGTAAGTATGACATTGCATATCTTGTATATAAAAAGAGAAAAATATTTTTTATTTGTCAAAGTATGGCTTTCATTCTCAAGTCTAGGTAAAATCTTATTTTTCACTATTCTATGTCTTTCTAAGTCAAAGAAGATGTTTTTTAAAGTATTAAAGTCCCATTTGGTTGAGATCTGAAGACTGAGCAAGAGAATTGTTGAGAATGGTTGTCTTGTTTGGGATTAAGACACAGATGCGGACATCACTTGATGGAAGTAACTTTAACTTCTTCAAATCAGAATAGAAGTGACCCACACGTCAATTGTGTTACATGTGATTCTTCCGAAGCTCCAGGTGAGGGTTTCCACAGAGTTCTCAGTTCTACAAGCATTTCATTCATGAATTCGATTACATGTAATTCATGAATTCTATGCAATTCTTCTGAAGCCTGTAAACGCTCCAATTAGGGTTTCCACAGAGTTCGAAATTTTAATGTATTATTGGATGTCTTCATTAAACAATAAATCTGTGCGAGGCATAAGCAGAGTGTTTCTCTTCTCTAATTTCAACTATGCTATCACTTTTCGACTCAGGCAATTCCGAAAATGGGCAGTAGAAACCCAAACTTTAAACAGTCATCCTTGAGCAGGATGCTTGTTGACACGTTATTATTGTGATTCCTGCGTGTCATTCTGTTTTTCATATCATAATTGCAAGACGCACCTATTAGTGCAAAGCCATGATTGAACCCAATATGATAGTCGCGTTTGAAACATCTCTCTTATTCGAGGAACAAGCAAACGGTTAGACTCTTTTGTTTTACAACTACTATGAAAACGTTAAAAGTCCGGTCCTGAAATGATCCAAAGGAGAGGCGTAATGAAGGCTAAATGAAAGATAATATATATGAAACAGAATGATAAACCAGTATTTTCAATCGATAAACATAATGATAATATTATAGATAAACCAGTATTTTCAATCGAAATGCAACAATATACCTATATCGACAGTTATGAAAGATAAACCAGTATTTTCAATCGAACTGCATTATTATTTTTCAATTAAATTTTAGTCTATTTGCATTCTCTTTGTCGATTAATCGTTAAATCTTCACTTTTCTGGTATCTCTTACTATTATTCTAAACTATTTTAGAAGTATATGTATCCATCCAGAAATAAATAAAACAGTCGACTTTTCTCATATCATTTTCTACTAGCATATTCTAAGTTCCTTATTAAAACGTCTTAACATATTAAACTCACACATTAAAAAAAATTGTTCACGATTTTTTTGTGTTAAGTTGCCTATTAAAATTCTTTTATAATTTGCTTAATGAATATCTCCTTTTGGTATTTCATATAATCTTTTATTATAACATCTTAACATGTTAAACTCACACATAAACAACCTTTTTTTTAAGTTGCATATTAACTTAATGAATATACTCACACATAAACAGCCTATACATGCAACATATAATAACAACCTATACATGCAACCTATAATCTAAACACTGGTTTAATATATTGTCAAATAGAGTATAACATATAACATATGAGGCCTGTGTTGAATGCTACACCAGCCTTGACACGTCACTATGTGTATCAGTATTGCATCACCACTTATTCCTCTCATAATCATCATATATATCATCATATATATTCAAGTATTGATGAATGGATTCTCAAACTTGTATAGACCTTTGTAGTCTGGGTATGTTTACTTGATAGTAGTATTTGATATATGGGTTGTAATTTATTATAATCTATATAATATGTAATATTGGGTGGATTAATTACTTAAATATGTTTTATGTTTTGAAGTTCTTTTTAATTATGAATGGAGATTCTTTTGAATAATATGTAGGTTTTGAATAATGTGCATAATTATATTTTGTGTAGCCACTATGAGAGGAAAATCAATTACATATTTTCGAACTATAAATGCAATGAATAGAAACTGTTTTGAACAATATATTACTAAGCTATCATTTCTGTAGTTACCATGAGAGAAAAATCAATTACATACTTTTAGGGTAATAACTTTCATATGACGAAACATACCAGGTATGGGAAGACAGAATAATCACATGGTAAGAATTGAAGTGAGAAAATAATCACATAATCACAAAACCAACTTAATTTCTAGTGGGAATATAATATCTTGTTTAGAAGTAGACTTTATCACTCTAATACCTTCCATGTTTAGCTACCCATAGGGTACATCAAATGCATGCAATCAAAAATTATTTCACAATACATTTCTAAGCTAGAGCTCTATGTTTATTTCCTTATTACAGCAATGCAGATTTAGAACATTCCTAATGATCTAAGTTAATACCCTAATCTGTTGGAACATTCCTACTAAGTCTATCTATGCACTCTGCTGCAAGCAGCAATAATATTAATTTGTCTCCTCCTCCTAATAGAAAACTCAGCACTTCATTCTTAGATCTGAACTGACGCCCTGTCATGGGTTCATAATAAAGCTGTAAATAAACACACAATTGTGATGGTCAGATATAATAATATAATTCTCAACTACATTAATAGGAACTCTTAACTTAACTTTTAAATATTAGAAATCACTAATAAGTTGAAATTCTCAATGGTGCCTAGTTCAAATATGCTATTTTGTTACTTGACATTTTTTTTGAAATTTTGCTATACAAAGGTATTTAAAAATAAAACACAAGCACCGCATCGTTGGCCTTAGGAGGAGAACAATACCTTATCAATCTTTCCACTCCTTCTTACTCTTACTTCATAGCCCCACCCTTCTGGGAGCCAATAAGGCCTCTGGTCATTCCTTTCTGCCATGTGTTTGGCCTGTACAATGCAGTGTTATAAAATTTAATTTCCCAAAGTATTTTGGCATTTCATTTATTTTTATAGTGATTTGATTCATTTAATATAAAAAAAATGCCCCTTCCAATTAGATTCACCAAAATCTGTCCAAATTTGGAAGAAATGAGATATTGAAGAGATGTGTAAGGGAGGATGGGGTTTTTGACTGCATGTGAGCATGCCATGATGGACCCTATGGGGGCCACCTTGTTTCTAAGAGAAAAACCTTCAAAATTCTTCATGTTGGCTACTATTTGTCTACTCTACACTAACATGATATGAGGTACACTAGGGGATGTGATGAGTGCCGAAAGAGACCAAAAGGATACTAAAGTATGAAATGACTGTGCAAACTCAAGTGAGCCATTTGAGAAGTGGGACATGGATTTCATTGGACCAATTGATCCCCATCCAAATAAAAGACATACATCATTATGTGCACTAATTATTTGATAATGTGGTCTAAAATAAAGCCAATAAAGGAAGCAACATAGCACAAGGTGGCCAAGTTTCTACCTGAAAACATCTTTTGTGAAGGGAGGGGCTCAATTCACTTCACTTCAAATTTAATTGAGGGAATCATGGAGCAACATCATATAAGCAACAAAAAATTCACTCCATATCATCCTCCAACAAATGGGTAGCTCCACCTCATGAAAAGAGATTTAGAGAAAATATTGAATACATTTTTCAATAGAACCATAAGTGATTGGCCAACCTCACTTTGGACTCCACTTGGGCCAATAATACTAGGTAGAAAACCACCAGTAGTTTCACCCCCTCTGAGTTGGTTTATGGAAATAAGGCATTGTTGTCTATTAATAATGAGTACAACACCTTAAGAATGGCAAAAAAATTGGACTGAGACATCACTAATGTCCAGAAAGATAGCTTGCAACAACTCAATGCTCCTCATGAGCTTAGAATGTAGGCCCTCATGCATAGTGAGGTGGTCCAATCTACATGACAAAAAAATCAGAATGAATAAGGAACCATCATTTCCTTGATTTTGGGAAGCTACAAGATTTTCTAGAAGTTGCTACAAAATCATTAGCCAAAATAACTAAACTTTAAAATAAACTTCCATCCTTAAAATTTTCCCTAATAAAAAATAATAATTAAAACCAAATTAACTATCTATCAATCTATTTCTTCTAAACTAACTATACTATATTGTTTCTTGTAAACTAACTATGCTATATTCTGTCACATTCTTGTTGCGCTCAGAGTCAGGCCTCTACCACTATGATCTGCTATTACTCATAGTACATGGGGCCAGACAAGCATCTTGCTGGCAACGAGGGATGGAATATTGACGAAGGGCGAAAATTTTTATTACACAATAGGAACAATACATCATCGAGTGAATGGACATGGTTGTCTTGTCCGCGTTTCTTCCCATAAGGGCTTAATGGGAGGCTCTATCCCGCAAAAAAATCCTCTTCGCACATTCCATAGACTATCCCTATATAACATATTGAGAATCTTCCTTGAACGGTAGTTGATAGTAGAGTGTTGATTGGCCACACGTAACGGGAGAATCTTCCTTGGATGTTGATTGGCCACAGGGAGGGGGTTTATGCTGCTAGCAAGAATTCCATTGCATTGAAAGTGGTGTCCGGGGAGCCACCTCTCACGCTCGAGGATGATTCCTAGTGGAAAATCTTGAAAATGATTAAATTGAAGGCATTAATGGCAGGGGGAACCATTTGAGAACTAACGGAGAACAAATGAAGCCATGGGTGGAGGCATGGTGTTTCCTCGCGAGATCAACCTTCTTTTTAAAGGAGGGATCTGCATATATTTCTTGTGCACTACAGACTAATGAAGCAATGGGTGGAGGTTTGGTGTTGGAGGAATCTGCATACATTTCTTGTGCACTACAGACTAATCAAGCAATGGGTGGAGGCTTGGTGTTTCTTCGTGAGATCAACTTTCTTTCTAATGGAGGGATCTATATACATTTCTTGTGCACTGAGTAGTAATGAAGCAATAGGTGGAGTTTTTGGTTTTTTTATGGCCCTAAATATAGTCCAAAGATGTTATGCTCTTAAGCTGCAAATGATACCCAAATACACAATATGCGAAGAAAAGAGACCTATAACACAAAATATGCTAAGAAAAGATACCAAGAACAAATAATTCAGAGAGTAATGTTCACTTGCCTCTTCCAGTATGCAGCAACGTCCAATAGTCTTCCAGTAGCAACCTCGCAGCAACGTCCAATAGAGGAGAGCTGGCTAGATTACAAAAATAAGACACAATGCTCCTAGCATTAAGTTTCTATCCATTATATATATTACGCCTACTTGTAATACCACGGGCCAATACAATGTATTACTAATACCATCTATCTAATACTACTTCCCATTTGCAACTAACTAGGGTTCCTTTATTAATTGTGGATTAACCACTTATAATTATTAATATGGGGTTTATTGACTCTTGACTATGACGTGGTCAAGTGTTAGGGTGGGACCCTAACAAAAGATCAACCTTTTTTCTATCTATCTATCTATCTATATATATATATATAGATAATTACCTTGAAAATGGATCACTAAATCACTCTATATAAAAAAATAAAAATAAAAATGTCAAATAATGGATCACTAAATATAAAAAAATGTTTTATTTATTTACCATACCTCTAGTTTATTTATATTTTTATTAATTTACCATACCTCTTTTATAAATATGGTATTTGACACATATGATTTATATTTTTATTAATTTAGCATAACTCTTTTATAAATATGGTATTTGGCACAGAGGATTCACTTGAATAAAACATTTTGTTAGATTTCTTAAATAGAAATAGCTTTATGGACTAAATATAAAAAGAGATTTTATTTATTTACCATACCTCTAGTTTATTTATATCTTTATTTATTTACCATAGTAAGTATAAAAATAGATTTTATTTATTTCCCATACTTCCACTTTATTTATATTTATTTATTTACGACACCCCTTGTTTATTTATATTTTTATTAATTTACCATAACTCTTTTATAAATATGGTATTTGGGCGGTTATGGACTAAATATAAAAAGAGGTTTTATTATTTACCATACCTCTAGTTTATTTATATTTTTATTTATTTACCATACCTTTTGAGTAAGTATATAAATAGGTTTTATTTATTTACCATACTTCCTCTTTATTTATATTTTTATTTATTGGGACCAAATACAACCTCCCAAACCACCTACCAAGCCATAAAATGGGCGATTGCAAACGAATTTAACATTGCAAAGGAGAAAATGGGCGACTGCAATGGAATATAACTTCCCAAGCTAGGGGAATCAGGTCAAATGGGACTTTTCATAGCTTATTCGCCCCTTTTTCTAAGCTAAAATGAAAAAAATAATTATTTTTTAAATAAAAGTTGGGCTAAAAATATTAAATGGACATTTTATAAAAAGTTTGCCCCTCTCAAATGAAAACCCCTTAAATTTTTCCCTTGGGCTAAAATTTGCCCCTAAAATTTACCATGTCCTCATCTTTTGTCCATACAGTACTTCAAACATACTCATTTGTAGTGATGTGTGGTAACCATTGTTATAAGAAAATTCTACCAAATGTATGTGGTTCTCCCATTTGGATGGCTATTTCATTACGTAGTCCGCACATATCTTCCACTACCTCGGTTTGCCCATCGGTTTGGGAGTGGTAAGAAGTGCTAAAATGTAGTTGGGTGCCTAAACCTTCAAAAAAGGCTTTTGAGAAAGCTCATGTGAATTTTACATCATGATAAAAAAATATGACCTTTGGTAATCCATGTAATTTAAAAATGGTTTGCGTGAATATATTAGCAATTTGTACAACCTTATAGGTATTGTAGTGGTATGAAGTGAGGAGACTTGCTCAACTTATCCACAACCACCATTATTGAATCATTCTGATTTCTTGACTTAGGTAGTCCCTTAATAAAATCGATGGAAATGGTTTCCCGCTTCCATTCGAAAATAGGCAAAGGGTGTAACAACCCCGCTCGATGACTATACTCTACTTTTACTTGCGGATGACTATACTCTACTTTTACTTGCAGCTAAGTATTGAATCACTTCTTTCTTCATACGAGGCCATAAATATTCATTTCTAAGTGTGGTAATTAGTTTATGATATCCACGATGGTCTGCATACAAATTTTTATGATGTTCATCTACAATTAAGTCTTTAACATTTTTTTCGTTAGGTACATATATTCTCTGCTTATAAATCAACATGCCTTCATGATTTATTTTATATCCCACTTGCTATTCATTGCCATTTAAAAAAAATTCTTGTTGGCATAAAAATTTATATTATGGATGAGACGTGCCTGCCTCCTTAATCAGCTCATTAAAGTGAGTTCGTGCTTCTTTGAATGAGACTTCATATACAATGTACTTTCCGACTTAATGTGTTTGCGATCCAGTTTTCTTTGCCTTTCAAGTGTTTTATTTCAAAATGAAATCCACTTAGAAAATCGACCCAATGAGCTTGCCTAGTATTCAAAGTGGGTTGTATAAAATAGTTAGTTAAACTATGATGATTAGTCATTAGAAGAAATTTCTTACCCATCAAATAATGTCGCCACATTTTTAATAAATGTATGACTACTGTTAGTTCTAAGTCATAGGCTTAATATTTTTTCTCGTGCTCCTTAAGTTTCCTAGATTCATAAGCAATTACTTCGCCTTCTTACATTAGTATGCCACACACACCTTCCTTGTTGGCATCTGTACAAGCCACAGTCTTTATTTTGGTTTGAAACGCTCAAAATAGGCATGGTGGTAAGTAAATGCTTACGCTGATCAAAAATATTTTGACATTCCATGGTCTACTTGAAAGTCTTTCCCTTTTTTTCAGAGAGGTGATGGGGTATGCTACCGTGGAAAATCCTTCGATAAATCGCCTATAGTATCGAGATAGACCCATGAATGACCTTATGTTCACCACATCTTTCAGTACTAGCCAATCCATTATTCCTTTTATCTTTTTGGGGTCTACAACAATTCCATCCTTCGTAATGACATGTCCTAAATATTGGATTTGTTCCTCAAATAAGTCACATTTGTTGTATTTTGCATACAAGTGATGCTCTCTTAAAGTTGTTGATTTGGGGTAGCGTCACATGTGATATAGCTGTGAAATTTGGTGGAGAGGTTGGGGCACATGAGGTCTCCAATACCCAGAAAGGGTTTATATTCTAAATAGATCATCAGATATTCAAATCATTAATATTTTTAATGGAGTCCCTAAGTCTAAACTTAGGGAAAATAAAATATTAATGTGTATTAATATGAATGTATTAGAGTGGTCCAAAAGACATGGATCAAGTCTTGGCCATTGATATGCCAACAAGAAAAGTATAAGAGGAGGTTTGAGGGTCACTTGGAGAAGACACCAAAGTGATGAGTCATTCTATTCTCTAGAGCGAGGTTTGCTCAGAGAGATAGAATCAGTGATTGGGAGAGAAACTGAGGGGCATTGAGTATAGAGAGACAAAGAGGCATAGATATTGTGAGGATAGCAGCAAAGAAGCCAGAGAGAGAGACACACAGCACCAGAGGGGCCAGCGTAGCTAATGCAGAGGCTAAGAGAGTTGATGCAGAGCCTCCTTGGGCTATCACACGCCAAGATAGGCTGACATAGTGCTAAGACTAGGCTAGGAGAGACTCACATAGTCTATATTGGGCATACACTAGGGTTTCTGGGGCAAATTGGTGCTAAATAGCTGCTGAAAGGATTATCGAGGGTTTCAACGAGTAGATTTTTCAAAAACAGAGAGTATTACTGCTAAATAAATTCTCTGTTGGGTAGGCTAGTTTCAACACTGAGATTGTACTCTGATATTGCTGAATAAGAAAAACCCTTAGATAGTTGCATCGATTTTCTCGCATCGGGTATTTTTGGGGACAGTAGTCCAAAAATAATGGTGTCATATGGTGTGTTTGTTCTTGTTTCTTTTAGTTGTTGATCTGTAATATGTTGAGCATGCACTAGTGTTTATTTTTAGTATTTACATTGTAAATAACTTGTTAAGGAAAAGTAACAAGTATGTAGGAATAAATCAGATAAAGTGCATGGAGGGTTTCTAATTGAGTAAAATTAGAAATTTCAACAAAAGTTTGCAGAACTATATGGAGATGTCCTTTGTGCTCTTCTACATTCTGAGAGTAAATTAATATGTCATCGATAAAAATCAACAGAAATTTATCCAAATACTGATGGAATATATTGTTCATGAGACACATGAAAATTGTGGGGGCATTAGCTAGCCCAAAGGGCAACACAACGAACTCATAATGTCCATAGAGAGTTCTAAAATCTATCTTAGCTATGTCATCCTCCTTAACTCTGATCTAGTAGTAACCGGAACGAAGGTCGATCTTTAAAAACATGGTTTCACCCAGCACCTTATCAAATAGCTCGTATATACGAGCTAAGGGGTACTTATTTTTGATGGTTAGTTTTTTTAATTGCTAGTAATGCATGCACATTCGTAGGGTTCCATCGTTCTTCTTAACGAAGAGTACCGTGGCTCCCCAAGGTGATGGAATTGGGCAGATGTACTTTTTATCAAGCAGTTCTTGTAGCTGGATCTTTAGCTTTGTCAACTCTCGTATGCTCATGCGATTTGGGGCTCGTGATATCGGGGCAGCTCCCATAATTAATTTGATGGTTAAATCTATGTCTCTTTTGGAGTAAGTCCCCAAATTTCTTCACGAAACACATCTGGAAAATTATGTATTACAGGTATATTTTCTAAAGAAACATATTTTCTCTTTGAATTGGCATATCCTACCAATACTCGATATATTTTACATCCCTTTCAGATGCACTTTTCTAATTGAGAGTTGGTTACCATTCTTAATTTTAAAGGTCTAATTATGCCTTGAATTTCCTACCTCTTTCCTTCTTCATCCATATAGCTAATGGTTTTGGTTTTACAGTTAATGAGGGACCAATGCATTTCCAACGAGTCCATACCTGTAAGGATATCATAAGATCCTAAGGGCAATACATTCAGGTCTGCCACAAGAGAGTGACCAATTAATTGTAAGGGGAAGCTGTTGACCTTGGCCAACACCCTTCCTTTTTTCCTTGTAGCTAGCTATACTAACCAAGGACTCTTAAACTTAACAACTTGCAAACAAAATTGTTCCACTAAATTAGGGCTAATATAACTCAAAATAACTCTTGGATCAATAAAAATAGATAGATTTTGATCTCAGATTTTACCATCAAATTCTATCATGTTTGGCCCGTATTCCGCTTAATGGTCTTCGAGGGCAGCATTAATTTTTGGAATGTTTCTTTCTACTTCTCCCACAGGTGATGCTTTCCCAATTTGTGCAATGTGATGAGTTCTATTGTGATGGGGAATCTGTAAATTTTTCTATGAATTCATCCATAGTCATCTGTTCCAATCGAAGATCATGGAATTCCTTTTCTTTTCCATCATAAAATATTTCAGTTAGATACCTCTTCTTAAAATATTTTTGAAACTTTTCCCAAGTTATACTTTGCTCATTCACTCCACACATAGATTTTACCTCCTCCCACCATAGGGTGGCTTTCCCTTGCAACTCAAAGATGGCCAATTGAGCTTTTAAGTTATGGTAATATTCATATAGATGGAAATATTTATTCATATTAATAAGCCAAGCTTTAGCTGCCTCCTCCTATTCACCATCGGAGAGGGACAGTTTAATTTTCTGAAATTCTCCTTGCAGTCCTACCCTTTGTCTTTTCTGCATTTTGGGTTATGATGCATTAGCATACGTTTCCTCCTAATTTTCCTCACCGCATTCCATTTCCAAGTTCTTGGTTCAAAATTCTTTCTCTCCAGTCATGTTCCCATGCTTTGGGCTGGGTATTGGCTGTCACTGATTCTATCTATCAAATTGACTCTTCATAATATTTTCTTGCTCCTACATCAGCCTTTCATTATCTCCCTGTAACCGGGCCATCTCATCCTTCAGTTCTTGCTTAGTTTCGAAGATGGTAGTATTAATGTTGTGTGGTTCTTCCCCCAACTTTACCCATACCTAACGATTGGCTTCTTGAAAAGATGTCGGTCCTGTTCCTATTTTGGACCTATGGGGTGTAAATCTAGTCCTCCTCGTTCTCGTTGTTCTCCTTTTTCTTTATATATATATATATATATATATATATATATATATATATATATATATATATATATATATATATATATATATATATATATATAATATATATATATATATATATATATATGCCTTCTTCTACCACCTAATATATGTATATGTTTGAGATGTTGTGTCAAATGTTTCTTTAGAAAAAAAAGAAAAATCTACTTTTAAAACAATGTAGGCCATAAAAAAAATTCTTAATTTTTCACCTTTATTCTACATGATACTTTATATAGTGAGATAAATTAATTAGAATTAAAAAAAAAAAGAGAAAAATTATTGAGATATGTAATTCCTTCATTGAGCCTAAATCTAATTCTTTTAGTATGCTAGAAATGTATAACTTAATGTAACCTAAATATCTTATCTAGGTGAAAATAAAATAAAATAACAAAATAATGAAATAAAAATTACTCTTTAAAAAAAAAAAAAAAAAGGGACAGATACATAATTAGGTGTAGAAAATGATGGCATTCCATGTAGTCATTAAAGTAAAAAAAAATTATTGATATGTTAGAGGTATTGTGCATTTGTGTGGATATGATGAGAGGTGGGGGAAATGTTATGAAAAATGTAATTATTACATTTTATCTATTATTTGTGCCTACCTATTTCCACTTTTTAATAGGTTTATTAAGCAAAATATAATATTATATTATTACATTTCACCTAATATTTCCAAGTCAAGTTGCCCACTTCTTATTGTATTTTTTTGTTTATACTTGAAGTTTGTAAGTAAACAAATTCAATTATAAAATTACAAAATATTGATTAAAATGTAATATTTAGGTTGAGGTATGACAATAAATATTAAGTAAAATGTAATAATACTACATTCTAGTTAGTATTTCTCCCATCCCTATCCACTTTTATTGGGTGTTAATGGTAATAAATATTGTAATAACTATATTTTATCCAAGATTTGCCCTCACCCAATTCACTTTAATAAATTTCCTTATATTACTAAACTTAAATCCTATGCAAACATTTTATCCTAGTATAGTAGAGATGTTGTAATCTTTAACATTTTGACTTGGCAAAAAATAAAAATAAAAATATAAAATTAATAATTATCTTAACTCCTAGATACATCTTAACTGTTGATTTGAAAAGATATTTGATCCCTCTAGACCCTTAGTACATCCTTAATTTAGATGCATGTAGGGCATTTACTATTATTATAACTATTATTATTAATTAACAATACTATTATTTTTAATAAATATCGTTGCATTTATTGTTAATTATATTTATAAATTATTAAGTAATAATAATAAATTAATATTAATAAATAATATTAGCAAATATTAATATTAAAATTAAAATTATTAATAATTAAATTTAATATCATTATTAATTATTAATAATAATAAAATTGATATGAAATTATTTTATTAATTGATATTACTCATTTTATTAATTAATATTTATTATTTTTAATAATAATTGTAAACCCGAAAGCAATTGTAGCTCGCTAGCTCTGCAACTTTCGGGCTAGAGTTTTTAGCCTCCCTGTTATGACGCCGCACTACAAACTGCTCTCGCAACAATGGGTGACTCAGTCTGCATCCGCATCATTACATCTGCTGATCCCATTCAATGGCAGCGTCTGAGGGGGAGGCTCTCAATTCCTCCCCCAACATCAATGCTGAGATTTCCAAAAAGATGTTAGATGACACAAACCAACCTATTCAAGGTAATGCACACGGCTTTCCAATAGGCCAAAAACTGTAGGAGAACAATACATAGAAGACTCCACCTAGTGATAAGCCGAACAATCGAGAGAACAAAACGACCAAAGCGCAAGGCACTACAGAGGCACCCAAAGCCACCTTTGCTACATGTAGACCAATAGCAACGAAATGTCCCAAGATCGAGCTACTGAGCCACAGGATCAATGGTGAGATCTAGTACATGAGAGACCATGAGCTGACTGGCAAATTCATCGGCTTTTGGCCAACTGAAAAAGCCCTACATGGATGCATTAGGGCCAAATGGAAGCCAAAAGGGTAGGTAACACTACAACTCCGACCCAAAGGATTCTTTACTTCTATTTTTAACTGCCTCGAAGATAAGATTCGAGTCATGGATGAAGGCCCCTACTTTTTCAACTCCCCATGTCTCTATCTTAGGGACTCGATCGAAAGATTCAACCAAAATAAAGAGGACTTTAGTTGGACACTTGTCTGGATTCGAATCTACTCCCTGTCGCTGGAATATTGGGATGAAGAATCCATAAAGGATATTGGCAACGGTCTTGCCGAATTCAGTAAAATTGCACAGGAAACAAAGCTGAGACGGTACACCTCTTATGCTTAGATCCGCGTCTTGATGCACCTCGTGCAAGCTCTCTCCGACTCAGTAAGTCTCTCTCATGATGATTATGAATGGGTACAAACCTTAGAATATGAACATGTGCCTTTTAGATGTAGGAAATTCCATACCCATGGACATTTATTCCGTGATTGTCCTATTAATCCGCCTCCATGTAAGCCCTCAGATTTTTCCTCTACCCCTGATGCTGAAGGCTTCACTAAAGTCCAGAACCGGCGTCGACACAACAAGGAATCCCCTCCTCCGAACCCCAAACCCACCTCTCGACCCCCGCTTCCTCCCTCTACCAGTAATAACTTTGAAATCCTTGACACCCCTATTTCTGATACACCCCTCTCGGAAGCCATCCCCAAGGCCCCGCTTAGCTCGACGCCTGAATCTAGCTCTGGCCATCCTTGCGACATGGAGGTTGACAATATTGGGGATAATGAGAACGAGATCACCCCCATGGAAGATGAAAATGAAATGGTAGATATACGAGACCTAGAAATCTTCACTCTTGAGCAAGCATGGAAAAAAAAAAGGACTTTGACGAGATCTTGGAGAAGCAGATCGAGAACCTAACTGTGGCTCTTGCCCGTGTGCAACAGAATAAAAAATCCCTAGGCATCCAGTAGGGAAGCCCATGGGATGAGAAGAAACTCTTCAAAGACTCAAAGAAAAGAGGGAGGAAATCTGATCTACAGCGGACTATTCTCCTCGGGGAGATGCTTGTAGAATCTATTAGGTATCCCAAACTTACCATGTTTTTCCTGCCCTGTGAAGGAAGTTCTCAATGAAACTCACCTCGTGGAATATAAGGGGTCTAAACGGCCCCTTAAAAGTCCGTACGATAAAAAATCTGATACAGATGGAAAAACCTCAAGTCTTTTTCCTACAGGAAACTAAATGCACAAGTCAAACCGTTGGCCCCATTCTTTCTAAAACCTAGCCAGGGTGTCACTCCGTTGCAGTTGATGCCTCTGGTGGATTAGGCAGTCTAGCCATCGCTTGGGATCTGAAAGTTGTTTCAATAATGATGCCCATGTTGCTCACAATCTAATTCAGGCCTCTTTCCACATCCATGGGACCAATCTGCATGGGCATCTGTCTAATGCATATTTCCCTAAGGAGGCTGCAATGAAAATCGCTATGTTAAATGCGGTAGAACAACTCAATTCTACCAGAGCTCACCTCCTTTGGATCCTGGGGGGTGATTTTAACATGATCACCAACTTGGACGAAAACAGAGGTGGCAGAGCAAAACTAGAGGCAGACAACACCCATTTCAAAGACTTCATCTAGCGGAACTCATGATCAATATTCCCTTTGCCAATGGAAATCACACCTAGAAAAACAAGAGAGTGGGCACTCAACGGATAGCATCCAAACTAGATATATTTCTCCTTCCACACAATGCCATACATATTGGAGGCGATTTCCAAGCCACAATTTTGCCTTTTTCAAGGTCGAACCACTGGCCCATTTCTCTGCAATGGACCAGACCAAGGGACCGCATCAAAATACCCTTCCAATTTAAGGCTTTCTCGCTCTCCCACCCAAGCTTCAAGGAAATGGTTCACTCCGCTTGGCGGGCTTTCATTCCTCCTCCAGGTTCCAAGATGTTCCAGTTTCAACAGCACCTCAAAGATCTCAAAGCCCGCATTAATGAGTGGAACCATTCTACCTTTGGTAACATCTTCCAACAGCAAGGCCTCTTGGAATAGGAAATCGAGGAGCTACAGCTTCGTATCATCCAAGAAGGCCGCAACGAAGCATGTGACCTCAAAGACAAGAGTTTCCTCTTTCAGTTGGAGGAAAGAAGGCAACAAGAAGAGATTCATTTGTCGACGCATTTTGAACCAACTAGTGTGGTTCATCGTCAGGACAAGTTGAAGATATAGATCGAGTTTAGCATGTTAAATAGTCTAAGCAGAGACTCCAATGGCTAAAAAGACTAACTACTACTTTTTGACTCAAGGACCCAAGTCAAACTTCCTTCAAATAATTTAATATTAATATTCTTCTTACTATTACCATTACTCTTCATATTTACTATTATATTTATGGAGCTAAGTTAAACTAGGTGAAAAAGTAAAATAGATCAATGGTTAGTTAATAATCCATTTAGTTATTTAAATTATTAAATCATTATATATATATATATTAATATTTTTCAATACCTAATATTCTAATAATATTTTATTTAATGTTTAGTTATTAAAAATATTACTTATATAAATTATTAGATAAAAATATATAATCATTTTAATAAGTTAGGGGTTCTAAGCACACTTGCCACCCGTGCTCTTAGAATCTCTGATGAAGAGAGCTTGGAAATGGAGAAGGCTCATCTCCTAGATGTCTTTGTGAAAAATGGTTACAATAGACACCTGGGTCAAAAGGCCTTCCTGAAGGCTAAGAAGGAGCCTTCAATCCGTAGGGATCCTAATGATCGGGTCATGGGGGTTAACCTTCCTTATATCCAAGGGACCACTGATAGGACTGCGAGGATTCTGAGAAAGTTTGATGTGCCCGTAACTTTTAGACCTCTTAATACTATCCATAGCTCCCTCACGTCTGTGAAAGATCCTATTGACCCTAAAGACATGAAGGGCATCTATGTCATTCACTGTTCTTGTGGGATACCATATATTGGTGAGACAGGTCGCTCTATCAATCAATGGATTAGCGAGCATTCGTCTGACTTGAGGCATGGTAGGACCAAGTCCTCAGTCCTCGCTGAACATGCCGAGAAGACGATGCATCATGTATGTATTGAAGAGGCTCAAGTCATTGCTAAAGTTGCTCAATTTCACCATCGCAAGTTTAGAGAGGCCGTGGAGATTGAAAAAGGCCGAAAAATCTTAATAGGGATGATGGCTGGAAGATCAGCAGTTGCTGGGTCCCAACCCTGTCTTCCTAGCCTCCGCGGTCCCTTCTTGGTAAGATCTTAGTGTTTATTGTTTCCTTCCCTTAGAGGTTGTTTCCCTTGGTTTGTTAAGATATTTTTATGATTTTATTCTCGATTTGATTTGTTCCCCTTTTAACTATCACCCTAATAGTATAATTTAATCCTTTCTATTTACCTTTTAGTATTCATAAGCTATTAATAAGATTTTAATAAAATGGGTTTCGAACCATTAATTGTATTTATTACAATTATTTATTATTCATGTAATATTTTAATAAAGTAAAAATATTTTCCTTCTATACCTTCAGAATTAAAAGGATTATTATAAATAATTAATAAATTAATAATATACCATACTATTATTTTTATAATAAACAAGGAATGAATAATCTAATAAATTTTCCTTTTATATTCTAAGATTATTTATTTGATTTGTAAACCTACCATTAAAATTGTTTTATTTATATATCTGTTATTAGCAACCTAGGAATATTAATCATAATATATATATTTTATTTAATAAGCGAATAATTAAAAATTAAAAATTAAAAATTAAACCATCCTTAAAATGTAAGGTATTTATTTATCTTTTTACTAGCCTAGGTTTTTAAAAACCTATTGCTATTTTAACATATTCATTAATATATTTATGATTAATTAATAAATAAATAAAGTATTTTCAAAATAAAGTAACTAATCAATATTATTTATTCATTTCTATTTATTTAGTTTTTATTTTTATTTTTATTTATTTATTTTTAAGTAAGATAT
>APFE030827638.1:0-13057 GCA_000404065.3 Pinus taeda | reverse complement strand
ACAAAAATTGTCTAGCAATACCTCTTTTCAAGAGCATTGACGTTAATAATCCCTCCAATTATAGGACCATAATGATAAACCCCTTGTTTTCAGAGTTATTTGGAAGCATGCTAGAAAATAAAATTACCAAGTGGGAAGAATAAATAAATAAACATACTAAAGAGAAAGTAGGTTTTAGACCTAAACATTCCAGAGTTGATCATGGTATAACATTAAGATACGTCATTGAAAAAGTTTGGGAGAAAAATGAAGAAGGTTTTTGTTGTTTTTTTTTTTTTAATTTCGAAAAATCCTTTGACACAGTTCATAGGGATAAACTTTGGCACATAATAGAGGAACTTGGGGTTCCTAGGCATTTGAGAGCGGCTGTGCATAGGCTGTATCAAGAGGTGAAAGGCAAAATTAGAACTTTACTGGGAATTTCTAAAAGTTTTAGAAGTCATATCGGGGTCAAGAAAGGATTCCCATTGTCTCATACCCTTTTTTGTTTATATACTGACAAGCTTGAATAGTGGTTAAATTTGCAGGGGGTAATTGTATCCATTTAGGTGAGTTTGTTATAAGGCTTCTTTTGTATGCAAATGAAATTATTTTTATTGCTAAATTTTCTCTTGGTTTGCAAGAGCACTTACTTTCCCTTGAGCATTTTTGTAGAAGGGTGGGGATGCAAGAAAATATTGGAAAGACGAAGGTAGTGGTTTTCTTTAACAAAAGAAAACATAACCAATATAAGTTATACTTTGAAGAAAACACTCTGGGAGAAGTTACAGATTACAAATATCTTCGAATTGACTTCAACAGAAATCTAAACTAGGATGATTGTAGAAAGAAAAGAACTTTGGGGGGCTGTAAAGCATTTTATGCTTTTCAAAACAGGTGTAGAGAGGTAGATTTATGGTACTTGACGACCACTAAAATTATTTATAGGATTTTAGTGATTCTAGCGATTCTCTATGGTTGTGAAGTGTGGGAAAGCAGTACATCTAGCATGCAATGGAAACAAATTGAGAATACTCAAAAGTTCTTGATTAGAAAAAAAATCAAAATTAAAAGTGTAGTTCCTTATGATATCTTCTTAAGTGAAATAAGGGTTGCTCGTATTGAAGCAATCGCTATGGTGTGAGTCATAAGATATTTAAAAAAAATGAGAAAATGGAAGAGGCCAAACGACATAAGGTTGTCTTTAATGACATATTGAGCAAAATAAGGAATACTTGGATGCAAAAAAATACCAGATGGTTTAATAAATGTGGTATTTTCTTGAACATGTGTCCCATAAACAATATAGAGATAAAAACTTTTGTTATGGATAAGTTCCAAAAACCTACTTGGGATAAGGATCTAGGGAGAAAGGAAATTATTATATTGAAGAGTTTAATCCCAGTCATAACCATTAATAGAAAACATACATAGGGGCCAACATTTCTTGGAGAGGCAAAATTCTTATTACTTAGTTACAAACTGTAGAATTTCCTGCAAATTCTCTACAAATATACATCTAAGATCTATGTAGAAAATTTGAGAGTAGATTAACTCAATAATGCAATATACCAAGGCAAAATACTATAATCTACTTCTACTATCAAGCTTGCGGAAGCTTAAATATCTAGCTGAATTAGAGCTGAACACATATAACCATAAGAAGAATCAATGCACATGAAACACATAAAATACTCAAGGGAAAACCTCAACTAAAAACCCCACTATCTGTATTATCATAGAAGGTGGAAATACATCAGTATTGCATAAAGCCTTAGCTCTCATAACTAGCCAACTCTCAGTACAATCCTCCTTGATGCTCAGAGGCAAACAAGGCTTCTCACAAACATTCTCCTCTACCCTCCAAGCCTCCTATTTCCTTGCACAGTTTCTCTGGGTGATCCCCCTGTTACCAAGTGTACCACTCATCACTCACACTGATCTCACACCTTGTAAAACTACGCAATCCTCAAGGAACCTTTCCTTGATTGCATCCTTCAGTTTCCTTTATATGAAAACATAAGAAATTGATAGTACATTGTCCTTATCTTTTATCTGAATTGGGTCTTTCTCAGAATAGCCATGCATGAGTTTCTGATCAGAGAATCTTCAATTAACTGAGTAGCACTAGTTGCATGCATGCATGCATCAACCAAATGATAACTCTCAATTAATTCTACAAACATTTTGGAACCACTTTAACTAGACTGAACTCAGTAAACAGAGTTAACTAATTACAAATCAAATATAACTCAATATTATCTCCTTAATTAAGGGATAACTTCCTTAATTTAACGGATAATTGTTACATGACTTCACAAAGACTTCTAACTTGAATTTCTCCATCTAATTAATCCATAATGAATTAATTAATTTTTTTTCAAGCAGCTGGTGAGACTAAATTTGATTTTTAATTCAAGGACAAATTAAAATTGGAATATTCTATTTTTTGCATTTCTATTTTTAGCATTTCTTGTTGCTATTTTTAACACTCCCTCTCAACAAGAAAGGAATTCAACTCGATCCCGATCCTAAACCTTTGGAATGTTCTGCATGAAACACTTTTCTCTAGTGTTGTTGCTCCAACAACTCCAGAAAAAAAACATCCAACCTGAATTAGAATGACGCCTCTGTCATCAAAGTCTCTAACTACTATTGCCTCTGTTGACTGAAAACTCTACGCCTCTACGCTCTTCAGTATCTAACTTCTCTAGTCTCTGTCACTTTGATATCTAACTATATCAATCCCCCTAATTCCTCCCGCTACTATGTACTTTGGGCTCCCGTAGAATGGTATGATCCATGAGATAACACCTCTCAGTGGACCCTGCCCAATTTTAGCCTTCTTGGGACGATCATCCACATCGCCCCACCTCACACTTGGAGGTATGGATACATGTGATCCCTCTGCCCACTTGACTTGAAATTCTGCCCTATTGGAGGTCTTTGCATGAGTGGATGCCTCCACTCGGTCTCCTCTCGGCTTCTCTACTTGTGGCTGCTCCACAGCTTCCTGAAGTTTCTTCTCTAATTGTGGTTCCTCCAAAATTGTATGAGACTTCTTCTGGGACTGCATGTTGAGAGGTAATTTACTCTCCCTCTCAACCACCAAGTCTCTGACATTTTCCTTACTCGTCAAGGCTTTGCATGCATCTTGAAAATAAGAGAATACAGGTTCTTAACCCGTGAACCAATATGTTTCACCTATCTCGTCGTGATGTGTCTAAGGGAGGAAAACCTTTCCCTTAATAAACAACACATCATAGTGTCAGTCTTCTAATACCATGATCGATACCAATTTCTTCTTCAGTCTAGGCACATACTTCACATCAATCAAGTTGATAGGAGCTCCATGCTACCTCTCAAAAGTAACCATGCCCACTCCTAAAACATTATGTCTTTCATCATCACCCATCTCTATGTGAATATTGAGGTCTTTCTCCTCCAAGTCAGTAAATAAAATTTTATCACTAGTCATGTGGAATGAGGCTCCGCTCTCAAGAAACCAACCACAATCCATCATCGATGACACCATGCATGTGATGAGGGTGAAGTCCATTTTGAACTGAGAGGCTAATGCCTCACCTTCTGATCCTTCTGAGGATCCCTTCTTGGACATTTCCGATGGGAAATTAATCGCATAATGTCCCATCTCATGACAATTAAAGCATCTCACTAAAGAATTGTCAGCCTTCTTCCCTCCATGACAAGAATTCGATTCAGAAAGGGATGCCTCCCCCTTCAATTTCCTTGCCTTACCTGCTATGGACATATTTTCTTCATCATCATCCTTGAATGAAGAACCATCTCAAGTGCTCCTCCTGATATCCTCTTGTATGAGATACGTCCATAGTCATTCCCAATCTGGCAGTTTCTCCCTTACATTCAGAGAGTCTTGGTAGCTATTCCAGCTCTTTGGAAGGCCAAGGAGCAAGGATCACCATATCATCATCGACAATAGTTATTCTCACACTACCAATCTCATCTCTGTAGGTGGTGAGCTTGTTCAGATGTGTGGAAATAGTATTTCCATTCTCCATCTTGATTCTTTAAAGCTTATCCTTGAGCGCCAAATTCCTCTAGTCGCTACTATTCTGGTAGAGGTCCTTCAATGTCTTCCACATTAAATATGGAGTATCCTTCCCATGGAGACTCGAGAACTCCCTCAAGGATGCTCTCTCTCGCCCTCACCGCACACTTCTTCCACTCAGCCATGCGATCTTTCCATGCTATGTAATCTGAGCTACCATCCAAAGCATACTCAAGTCTCAAGCCATAGAATGCCATTGACTAACCTTGAAGTATGAGATGAATTTGATTTGTACCTACAACCACGAATTTCAAACTTTGAATTATATTCTCCATATATTGTTCACAACTCTGATAAATTCCCTCTTACACCATGTAGAATTTCCTGCAAATTCTCTACAAATCTACCACTGAGATCTATGCAAAAAATATGACTGTAGGTTAACTCAATAATGCAATATCCCAAAGAAAAATACTATAATCTAATTCTACTATCAAGCTTGTGGAAGCTTAAACATCTAGCTAAATCAGAGCTAAATGCATATAGCCAGAACAAGAATTAGTGCACATGAAACATAGAAAATACTCAGGGGAAGCCTCAACTAAAAACCACACTATCTGTATTATCATAGAAGGTGGAAATACATCAAGATTACACAAAGCCTTAGCTCTCATAGCTAGCCACCTCTCAGTACAATCCTCCTAGATGCTCACATGCAAACAAGGCTTCTCACAAACATTCTCCTCTACCCTCCAAGCCTCCTATTTCGTTGCGCAGTTTCTCTGGGTGATCCTCCTATTACCAAGTGTAACAATGATCACTCACACTGATCTCACACCCTGTAAAATTGCACAACCCTCAAGGAACCTTGCCTTGAATGCATGCTTTGGTTTCATTTATAGGCAAACATAAGCAACTAATAGTACACTATCCTTGGCTTTTGTCTTAATTGGGTCTTTCTCAGAATAGACATGCATGAGTTTTTGATGAGAGAATCTTCAGTTAACTCAGTAGCACTAGTTGCATGCATACATGCATGCATCAACTGACTTATAACTCTCCATTAATTCCATAAATAGTTTGGAACTAGTTTAACTAGACTTAACTCAGTAAATTGAGTTAACTAATTACAACTCAAATATAACTCAATCTTATCTTCTTAATTAAGGGATAATTGTTGCATGACTTCACAAAGACTTCTAATTTGAATTTGTCCAACTAATTAATCCATAATGAATTAATTAATTATTTTTCAAGTAGTTGGTGAGACTAAATTCGAATTTTAATTCAAGGACAAATTAAAATTGGAATATTCTATTTTTAGCATTTCTTGTTTCTATTTTTAACAGTCCCTCTCAACAATAAAGGAATTCAACTTGATACCGATCCTGAACCTTTGGAATGTTCTACATGCAACACTTCTCTTTAGTTTTGTTGCTCCAACACCTCCAAAAAAAACATCCAACCTGAATCAAAATGATGCCTCTGTCATCAAAGTCTCTGACTACTATTGCCTCTATCAACTGGAAACTCTGCACCTTTGCACTCTTCAATATCTCACTACTCTAGTCCTGTCACTTTGATCTCTGATTGCATCAATCCCACTGATTCCTCCCACTACTATGTACTTTGCGCTCCCGTAGCAAGGTACGATTCATGATATAAAGCATCTCAATGGGCCCTGCCCAATTTTAGCCTTATTGGGATGATCACTCCACATCGCCCCACCTCACACCTGGAGGTATGGCTACATGTGATCCCTCTGCCCACTTGGCTCGAATGTCCCCCTACTAGAGGTCTCTGCATAAGTGGATGCCTTCACTTGCTCTACTCTCGGCTTCTCTAGTTGTGGCTACTCCACAACTTCCTAAAGCTGCTTCTCCAATTATGGTTCCTCCACAATTTTTTGAGACTTCTTCTCCGACTGCATGTTGAGAGGTAGTTTACTCTCCCTCTCAATCACCAAGTCTTTAACATTTTCCTTGCTCCTCAAGGCTTTTCATGCATCTTGAACCTCAAGAACATACAGGTTCTTAACCTGTGAACCAATCTATTTCACTTGTCTCGTGGTGATGTGCCTAAGGAAAACCTTTCCCTTAATGAAAAACACATCATAGCCTCGATCTTCCAATATCGCGATCGATACCAAGTTCTTCTTCAGTCCAGGCACATACTTCACATCAGTCAAGGTGATAGGAGCGCCATGCTCCCTCTAAAAAGTAACTGTGCCCACTCCTGAAACATTATACATTTCGTCATCACCCATCTCTATGCGAATATTGAGGTCATTCTCCTCCAAGGCACTGAATAAAATTTTATCACTGGTCATGTGGAATAAGGCTCCACTGTCAAGAAACCAACCATAACGCATCATCGATGACAGCATGCATGTGATGAGGGTGAAGTACATTTCAAACTGAGAGGCTAATGCCTCACCTTCTGATCCTTCCAAGGATCCCTTCTTGGACTTTTTGATGGGTAATTAGTCGCATAATGTCCCATCTCATGACAATTAAAGCATCTCACTTTAGACTTGTCACCCGCCTTCCATCCATGACAAGAATTCGATTCGGAAAGGGATGCCTTCCCCTTCCCCTTCCCCTTCCTTTCCTTACCTGCTAAGGCCATATTTTCTTCATCATCATCCTTGGATGAAGAACCATCTCAAGTGCTCCTCTTGATCTCCTCCTACATGACATCCGGCCACAGTTGTTCCCTATCTGGCAGTTTCTCCCTTCCATTCACAAAGTCTTGGTAGCTATTATAGCTCTTTGGAAGGCCAAGGAGAACAAGGCTCACCATATCATCATCGACAGTAGTTATTCCCGCACTACCAAGCTTATCTTTGTAGGTGGTGAGCTTGTTCATATTTGGGGAAATAATATTTCCGTTCTCCATCTTGATTCTTCAAAGATTATCCTTGAGCGTCAATTTCCTCTCGTCGCTACTTTTTTAGTAAAGGTCCCTCAATGTCTTCCACATTGAATATGGAGTATCCTTCCCATGGATACTCAAGACAATATGGTCTCAAACTCCCTAAAGGATGATCCATCTCGCCCTCACCACACACTTCTTCCACTCAGCCATGCGATCTTTCCATTCTATGTAATTCGAGCTACCATCCAAGGCATGCTCGAGTCTCAAGCCATAGAACGCCATTGACCAACCTTGAAGTATGAGATGAATTATATTTTTACCTACAACCCCAAACTTTAAACTTCAAATTCTCTTCTCTGTATATTGCTCATAGCTCTAATAAACTTAGCTCTGATACCATGTAGAATTTCCTGCAAATTCTCTACAAATATACCTTTGAGATCTATGTAGAAAATATGACTGTAAATTAACTCGATAATGCAACATACCAAAGCAAAATACTATAATCTAATTCTACTATGAAGCTTGTGAAAGCTTAAATATCTAGCCGAATCAGAGCTAAACACATATAACCAAAAGAAGAATCAATTCACATGAAAGACGGAAAATACTTAGGCGAAAGCCTTAGCTAAAAACGCCACTATCTGTATTATCATAGAAGGTGGAAATACATCAGGATTACACAAAGCCTTAGCTCTCACAGCTGGCTGGCTCTCAGTACAATCCTCCTAGATGCTCATAGGCAAACAAGGTTTCTCACAAACCTTCTCTTCTGCCCTCCAAGCCTCCTATTTCCTTGCACAGTTTGTCTGGGTGATCCTCCTGTTACCAAGTGTAACACTGATCACTCACACTGTTCTCACACCCTGTAAAACTGCACAATCCTCAAGGAACCTTGCCTTGATTGCATGCTTTGGTTTCCTTTATAGGAAAACATAAGCAACTAATAGTACACTATCCTTGCTTTTTATCTCAACTCGGTCTTTCTCAGAATAGACATGCATGAGTTTCTAATGAGAGAATCTTCAGTTAACTGAGTAGCACTAGTTGCATGCATGCATGCATCAACTGGCTGACAACTCTCTATTAATTCCACAAACATTTTGGAACCAATTTAACTAGACTTAACTCAGGAAATTGAGTTAACTAATTACAACTCAAATATACTCAATCTTATCTCCTTAATTAAGGGATAACTTCCTTAATTTAAGGGATAACTATTGCATGACTTCACAAAACTTCTAATTTGAATTTATCCAACTAATTAATTCATAATGAATTAATTAATTATTTTTCAAGCAGCTGGTGAGACTACATTCGAATTTTAATTCAAGGACAAATTAAAATTGGAATATTCTACTTTTGGAATTTCTATTTTTATCATTTCTTGTTTCTATTTTTAACACAAACTAATTCTCATCAACTTTGTTGTGATACAGGGCAGTGGAAAAGGCCAAAAGAAGTGTGGGAAGAAAGATTATGTATTTTTTCTCTGTTTTAAAAAAGTGGAAACAAAAAAGAATTTCATTTTAGAATTTGAGACCTTCAAAGATAGTAGGGAAAGTTATGTAGATATTTTGGCTGCTAGCTCTTGGAATAATTTATTCATTGAAAGGTTTTTCCAGCAGTTGAGAGTGTTTATTGTGAGGCTTCATAGGAAAAGGATTGAATACTTGAATCAAATGGGAAAGGAAGCTATCTTTAACATTGTGAATGTTAAAATAATTTCTTTCTTTATTATTTTCGTTGGAAAATTTGAATCCACTCTTTGAATCTGCCTTGAATAAACATGCCACTCATTTACGTCCTCGTTTCCAATCATTTTTGTGGCTATTACATTTATAGCCAAGGGTAACCCTTTACACTCCTCGATGACAACTCAAGGAATATGCTCTATGTCCTTAGGAACATACCCATCTTTGAATCCTACATTGCAAAATAATTACCAAGCCTCCTCTCTTGGTAGTGGTTGTATTTATATAGATTGGTTTGCATTCATTTCTAGAATCAAATCTTTATCTGGAGTAGAGAATACAACTTTGCTTCCTTTGTTCTCACCAAATTCCACACCCAATTCTTTCAAACTCATTGTGCTCCACATGCCATCTAAAATAAGAAAAAAAATTGTCCTGAGATGGACAACAACTTCATCTTCCACGTATCAACATCATTATAAGGACAACTAGTGTGGTCTAAGTTGATTACAAAATCCATATGACTTTGCAACTCCATAATGGAAAGTTGAGCAAGTGCAACCCAAATCACATGATAAAAAACGTTAATTTCGTTGCAGGTGTTGTAGACCATTTTTAGAAATGTTGTTTTTCCAACCACTGCCATATCATATACAAAAAATATCCAATCGTGGGGGGCATCTATAAGCCACCTCTTAAGTAGTAACTCTGTAGATTTAATTTCCAACCCTACCAGTTTGTTGTCTGGTTCATCTTGAAGTAGTAAGTTCACCTGTTGTAGTGTTGCGAACACAATTTTTTGAGCATTGTGAAATAGAAAGAAGTTGGTTTGAATATTTTGAAAAGCTCATGGAATTTTTCTTCCACTTTTGGATCTCTGTAGAGAGTTTAGGGTTGATCACTAATATCAAGAAATAGGCTCTTCATGTGATTTAACTTCCCTTACAGAAGGTGATGATTCTCATCCAACCTTATAACATTTTCTATTTGCTGGATGAGTGGAAGGATGGTGCTAGTGAGGGCCATTGCTTGCGGCTCCGGTCATAGCAACCATTATTCCCTTTTTTTTGGGTTTGTTTTTGTTTGTGGCATTGAGCATTATGAAACACAAAGAAGTTGGTTTGAATATTTTGAAAAGCTCATTGAATTTTTCTTCCACTTTCAAATCTCTATAGAGAGTTTAGGGTTGAAAAGGAAGCAATCAATGCATCACTACCACCTTCGAGAGGAATCAATCAGCTGTCTTCCTCTTCTAATTGCGTCATGCACCCTTAATAGAAATTTTTGTAGAGATTGAGGGGGCATCTTTTGTGAATATTTGATTGATCACTAATATCAAGAAAGGGCCTCTTCATGTGATTTAACTTCCCTTCCAGAAGGTGACGATTCTCATCCAACCTTATAACATTGTCTATTTGCTGGATGAGTGGAGCGATAGCACTAATGAGGGCCATTGCTTGCGGCTTCGGCCATAACAACCATTATTCCCTTTATTTTGGACTTGTTTTTGTTTGTGGCCTTCAGGGAGGTATGACTACATCTTTTGTTTATAATTTGAATATCATTTTTGTTGAAACTTGTATATATATTATTTATATTATATATATATATAATATATATATATATAATATATAATATATATATATATTATATATATATATAAGGTGAAAAATGAATTTTTAATCTCATATTGTGAAACATTTTGCAATTACATTGTGTCAAATGAAATGGTTCATTCCACAACCATCACAGTGTTGGCCTACTTCACGAACAACAGACCAGGGATTACATCTTCCAATTGAGACATGAGTAGGAACAAATTACTTTGAAGACATGAATTCCCCAACGATTTTCATACATAGACCGAGAAATTTTGATACACATACCATTTATATTCCTCACACATCAATTACAGTGCTCTAGCACTGGGATGAAACCCGCTTCTGAAAGATTTCCTTATTTACCAAGCAAGAGGAAGAAAAGCATATAGATGATAATCACTATGTAGCATAATTACAGAAAACATAGTGCATACTATTTGTGTTGCTAAAAATCATGATCTTCTCTACTCAACCTAGTGTCATGACCCATAACTATTCAAA
Source organism: Pinus taeda (assembly GCA_000404065.3). Classification (NCBI taxonomy): domain Eukaryota; kingdom Viridiplantae; phylum Streptophyta; class Pinopsida; order Pinales; family Pinaceae; genus Pinus; species Pinus taeda. The sequence continues at coordinate 2,375 of APFE030827638.1, read as the reverse complement.
ATTCAACAGAAAAAAATAGGATTCCCTCATATTTTCAGATGAAAATCTTTCATGAGGGTGCCTTTGCAAAAAACCTAGAAATGGATCATATCCGCTGACACCTTGCATCCTTCTTTTGATAATATGTTTGCATCCACATTTTCTTCTCTATATATGTTGGACATTGATGCCCTGTGAAAAGAAGAAAATAATGTGATAATCCTTGTCTTCCAGTGAGAAAGGGTTGGATCATGCAGAGTATATTGTTGATTGGACCAATTGATGATCAACTTAAAGTCTCCAAAAGTCAATCTCATCAATATCCAACCACCTTGCACAGTAGAGGATGCCCCAAAAGGAAAGGAGCTTAGCCCTAGTGTTTGTGCCATATCAAGTACACCATTTAAAATTATATAAGTCACCAGAGCTTCTAAATATTAGCATCCCACTTCTGCAAACCCTTGATGAGGCGGACCCATCAAAGAGCTTAAACGGAAAGTTGTGCCACACATCCTTCATATTTATGTATCTTTTAGGATAATTATAAGATACCATCCCTTTCTCTACGAAGTAGGATCTGATATTAATGGAAGTAGCCTTCTCTCCCAACTCCCTCTAGTAAAAAATCAAATTTTTTCGCACCCTCAAAATTCCCCATATAATGTAGAAGGGGAGAGCTTTGTATTAGTTTGTGAGAAAAGAGTCCAACAAAGATTGATCCCACATTACTGATAATTTAAGATGATCAAGGAGCTCTTTCCATACATCAACAACAAATGAGAACTTCAAGAATAGATGGAAAGTGTCCTCTAACTAATCCATTCATAAAGCACATCTACTCGGTCCATAAAAACCTCTCTTTAGTAGGTTGACCATGTAAGGGTTTTTTCATGTATCACCAACCAACAAAAACATGTCAATTTTTGTGGTATATCCCATTTCCATGCTATCTAGAACCACCCAAACTCACAGTCCCTTGACTAGTCTTGTGTTAAGAAGGCATAAATTCCTTTCACAATAATTTTCCCATTATACATGGGACCATTCCACATAAGTCGATCCTCTGCTTTAGAGAGTGTAATATGCTCCATACTTAGCTGGATTATATATTCCTCCCATTCTCCTACAAGTGCACTAGAGAGGCCAATAACCCCTTCCTCTTTCCAGGTGACGTGCCATACCTCATGTCCCTCATCCACGTAGACATCCTTGAAATGTATAAAACCCCTATTGTGAAGGGTATGTAATAGTATAGGGGAAAGGGTAATATGTCTAGGAAAATTGATGATGGATACCATACCAACATATGCATGTTCACCATTTCCCACTATCCGCTTCATATTTCTTAATAACCATGGAGCGATTTTCAATGAACTCCTCCAAATTAGCGAAGTGGCCTGTTGGGATGGGGCACCTGCTCTAATCCATGATATCAGAGAATGGTGCTTTAAATATTTACTTTTAATCAATTGGTGCCAAATATCATTTGTGTTGATATCCCTCTAAAGTTTATTTATCTGCAAAGACCTACTAAAATTCGCCAAGTCATAAATTCCCAACAACCCAAAGATACATGTCTGGAAAGTTTCTCAAATTTTACAAGATGGAACTTCTTCTTATCCCCAACTCTAGCCAAAACATAATTTTCCATAATAGAATTTAATCTTCAAATAATGGTGGTAGGGAGGCATAAGATGTGCATCCAATAAATAACAATGCTTCGAAGCACAACCTCAATCATAACCAGTTGCCCCCATAGAGAAATCCATTTGTTTGACCAAAAAATCACCCTCCTTTGAAATTTTTACACCAACCATTCCTAGTCACTATTCACGTATTGATTTGTTCTAATGAAAAAACCCAGATATCTAAATCCATCATTCAATGGAAGTGTCTTTACCCCAAAAATGGCATCAACATCCCTGGCCAAAGATGATTCCCAGTCCAGTTCATAAAGAGAAGACTTCCCAAAATTCATAATAAAACTAGAAGCTTCCCTAAAATCCTCAAGAATGTAAAAAAAATATGGACATTCCGAAAGAGGTCCCTTCCCTAGTAGAATAATGTTGTTAAAGAACATTAAATTCATTAGAGACACATACCTAGACAACTTACAACCAATAATAATACCCCTTGACCTAGCATCCGACTTTCTACTACTCAGACCATCAATCACAATAAAAAATAATAGTGGGGATAAGGCACACCCTTGTATGAATCATCTGGATGCCCTGAAAAACTCGGCCACAATTCCATTTATAATAACTGCTAGATGTGTCAATGTAACACAAGCCATAATTCATCTTACCACCTTTCTCTAAAACCCAATTTTGAGTGGTATTAGCTTAAGGAGTTCCCATTCTACACACACACACACACACACAATATATATATAT
>APFE030827636.1:84994-102813 GCA_000404065.3 Pinus taeda | reverse complement strand
CAAATAGCTCTGATACCATGTAGGAATTTACAGGGTAAGTTCCTCAGACAGAACACCAAAAGGACACCGCTCACAAACAGATCACAGATCAATACACCAGTATTTTGACGTGGTTAAAACCCTCAGAGAGGGAAACAGTCCACGGCCTGCGCCAACGTGGCTACTACAGGCAATTTATTAATAAAGAATGAAAATTTACATAAGCTTCTCTCATGCACGGTTAACCTACAAATGACCCTCCATGCGCTTTAAATAGAATTCATGGACCAATCGGGTGTCAAGCCACGGATCAAGTGTCGGTAATACCGAGGAGAGAATGAACCGTCGGATCACTACATATCGTGACCGTCGGATTGTAAGTTACAAAATGTACAACGGTAAAGAAACACACTTTACCTAACTCTAACCTAACTCTATACTAGACCAAGTTGAACTTAACTATTCCTATGTGTCGGAATATCCTAACAGGGTGAACTTAATGTATTAATGATGAAATGCAATTATCAAAGCAAAGAACAATGTAGCCCTATGAAAAATTAGCACCTTTGGACTTCCAAATGAATTTTGGAATTACATATGACTTTTGGTATTACATGTCTTTCATACTTTCGTGACTCTTTTTTCCATACATGACTTATGGACTTCCACTTATTTCTCCTTACAATGATTAGAAACTTACATCATAACTTCCACATCATCATGTGATGAATATATGACATGTCACTATATTTGATGACTGGACTAATAATGAATGATTACATGTAGTTTATTTAGTGGTGACATGGCTGCCACTTGTGTCTTCATTCTTCAGGTAGCTTATGATCATTGATGCCTTCACCCTCTAAAAGGTCTTTGATCTTGGAGTCTTTAGGGTGCTTCGATAATCAAGCTTTCAGTTTGTTATTTGTTATTTTCAAATTTGAGCTTCTGTGATCCATATTCTGAGTAATAGAAATATTTTCGGAAGAAATCACATCAGAAAAATTTGGTCGACGCGTTTTGAACCAACCAGTGTGGTTCATCATCACTGTGCTCTTTTCCTATTCTTCCTCATGTGTGTTTTTCATGTTGTTCCTGAGAAACCTGTAGTTGCAATCACTCATGACAAGCAACCATCAACCTAAAAATCTCCTAGTCTAACATGCTTTATGCAAATTTTTTGTTTATACCTTTTCAATGCACTTTGGAAAGAGAAAAGAGAGCTTTTGGGCACAAGGGCACACTTCAAAAGTTTGAAGGGATGAAGGGGGGAGGCTTTAGGGCTTCAGAATGTGCTTATGTTCTTAAGAGAAAGATACAATTAGGGCAGGGTGCACGACGTAGGTCCAAAGGGCAAAGGGGAAGGCTTCGAGCTTCCCAAGTGTGTTGTGCACTCAAGGGAGAGAAGGAGGGCACAAGGCACACTTCTGAAGGCTAAAGGAGGAAGGCTTTAGGGTTTCGGGGTGCGCTCATGCACTCAAGAGGCGCAGGAGGGCACATGGCGCAAGTCTGAAGGTTGAAGGGTGAAGCTTCGTGCCTTCGAAGTGCACTCATGTGCTCAAAGGGTCAGGAAGGTGCATGTCGCACTATGGAAGGTTGAAGTGTTGATCTTAAGGCCCTCATGAATTGCTCATGTGCTCAAGGAGGGTGCACTTCTTCGAGTCGAAGGAGTGCGCTCAAAGGAAGACTTGGTCTCTTGAAGGGCGTAGTTCAGAATATGTAAGGTTGAGGGAGTGCACTTTGTGCTCTTGGAGGATGCATAGAACACTTCTGAACAACGAAGGGTTCCCGCTCAAGGCTTCAGAGTGCACTCATGCGCTCTTGGCCTTAATGCGTTCACTTTGAAATCAAAATTTGTCTAAGTCTAGAAGATAGGAAAAGGGGAAAACATGATTAGTTTTAGACATAAAACCATGTATGGAACATAACAAATCATCAAGAAAACTTAGAAAAGCGTGACTAATGATAAATATACATCAAAACACCACTTTACATGCATTCCCTAAGTAAAATACGTGAAATGTGTGTGACTACGACCAAAACGTGTTGTTTTACAACAACAAAGATGTTGCGACCATGAAATACACCAAAGATGTTCTCCTCAATTCGAGGACACTTGCGAACACTTGAAACACATAGGATGACATGAAATGACACTTGACAATCAAGGAAACACTTGACACGATGATAAAGTAGGCTCAAAAATTTGAATGTAGTGAAATTTTGGAGGGTGTTGTAGTAGTGAGAAGACCTTCCAAGGGATCCTCACTATTAACCTATTTTCATAGAAAGATTTAGATCCCCTCTTAAAATTAGATTTGATCCTTTGATACTTCTCTAAGGAAATATAATTGTCTCGAATAACTTTCTTATCCTCATATGGAAAATAATAATAAGGGGTATTAGGCAAAGGCTTCTAGAATATTAGTGAGAAAGTGTAAATATGAATATCATTGTATTGGAGGTGTGTTGGATTGTATTGTCTTGTATCAAGAATGGCTTGGGTAGTGCTTCATTCCATAATAAGTATTTGATGATGTTACCCATCATCGAAGGTTCTTCTCTATATCTCTCTATGTTGTTCATGTGAATGTCTTGAATATCTTTAGTGTTTTATGTTGAATTATTGTTTACACCCTTGACGTTTTATTTCATTATATACAATTTAGTGACAAATATTCAAAATCCTATAAGACCTTTTTGACCTCATTCTTTGTTATGTTCCTTCCCTCCTCTTTTTTTATCTATATCATCTCACTTAAATTTTATTTCCACCTTTTCCTTGACTGAATCTTCCTCCATACCCATTTTTCTTTTGATTTGAGAGTAATTCCCTACCATGTGTCCACAATTGTGACATATCAAACATCATAATGGGACTTTCCAATACTCTAGAATTTAACTAATATCTTTGGTTCCATGCTTCTATTTCCACTACCTTTGTTATCCCTTCCATCATAACAATCTCTAACATCATATTTGTTATAGTCTTGAATATATTAGTTAGGGTATTCTCTTCTAGGTCGATAAACCAACCAATACTATTCCCAATCTTCTTTAAAATTGTTTTATTCCAAAATTCAAGGGTAAATTTAGTAATTTAATCCATATAGGCTAGGAGAATCCTTTTTCCAGCTTAAGGTCAAGCTCAATATCCATTTCCTCAATGTGAGAAGGTTTCAATTTTGAAACCAACTTACCCTCCAAAATCCTCTTTGTATCTTCTTTTATTTGAAACGACCCTTAGTTAGGACATGGAACACTTAAAAATATAAAAAAAAATTACTTCACACCTTGTCGATCTATTTGTACAATGCTAACTTTTAAGCCTTCATGTGAAAGAAGTATGATCTTTTTGGCTCAAAAACAATAGCTCCATCATCATGTCTTCACATAGCACAATTGTTACCTTTTCCCTTTTCATTTTCATGATTTTTTTCTTCTTTCAATTAGATTATATCTCTAATTTCCTTGTCTTTTTCTTGGAATACTGTTCAAAGGATTTAGAAACAATCTCTGAGAGGTTCAAGGTTCCAAAGCCCTAAACCCCTATTAATTGATGCCCTTCTAACTTAATATTTGGTCTCTCCCTTATCTCTTATCTCTGAAATTGAAAGGATTGTGTTTTATCACAACTTGTGAGCTTTGAATTAGAGAATTTTTTAGGTTTAAAATGGGAGTCCTAAGGAGAATTATAAAATAATAGTTAATCTAATAAAATAAGAGATACGAATTTTGAAAGAGGGAATATGAAGCTACTTTAAAAAAAAATTTATATTTGACTTATCTCCTTATAGATTTACTCAAATTTCAAGTGTAACAACTCACTAAATTCAGAATTAAAATTTGCATCCAACGAATACCCACTATGCATTCTTTTGATAGGCTCATAGTGAGATAAATTGTAAAGACATGAACATGTGGGTTTATCAAAAGCATGTGCAGTGAGAACTTAATCAATTCCACATCCATCTATGGAGTGCCTACACTTTAAATTTGAGTAAGCTTATAAAAATATAAGTTGAAAATATGATTGAAAAAGTACTTTTTTTTCTTTCCTTCCAAAACTATTTACTCTTATGGTTGGCATCATCAACTTGAATCCTATTGATTCTTTTAAAGTTGATGTTGATATACATTTTTGTTTTGAGTTGCATTTTTTACCTCAAAATTTATGTAGTGCTATTTAACATCTTGGTTTGTTTCTCTTGGGCACTTGAATGTAGTTTTGAGCTCCCATTATCTCCATATGTGATAATGTATTTCCAAGCCACCTTGAACCCACTTTTCCATTAAGCCATTGAATATGATTTTCAATCTCTCCCCATTTGTACCTTGATGTAGACCAATGAGAGGCCTCTCACATTTTCTATCTTCAAGCACAATGTGACTCCTTTCCTTGACTCCTTTGCCATTGCTAAATTCACCTTTCTAAAGTTTGAGAGTTAAACAAAGAATCAAAGTATAACCCCTTGGCCCACAAAAATATTTTGAAGACTAAGATTCCTCTCTAGATATTAATATTGGGCCCCTTCATTATCCAACACTAGAACCGAAGGCTTCGTTGCTTGCCAATGAGCTAGTAGTTCACCCCTTGGCCTAGAAACATACTTCATTAGGGCTTCCTCCCCCTTCTCCAAGGATTCAACTAGGTCTTCCTTTGTCACGTCCTCTATATGTCACCAAAAATTCAATTACAAGTTTAGTTATCACTTTAAAATTATATCTGTACTTATATATATCTATATATTCTCTAATACATATGATCTAATATATCTTACCTAGGGGAATTTGAATTAAAACTTATTGTAAAAAAACTAACCACATTCCATTCCATTCCATTCCATTCCATTCCTTTCCATTCCTTTCCTTTCCTTTATCAAAATTTAAATCTTATTCCTAAAAATCCTAAAAATCATTAATATATTTATTTGCATTACATTAGTTTTCCCTTCCCTTCCCTTCCCTTTATCAAAATTTAAACCTCATTCCTAAAAATCATTAATATGTTTATTTGCCTGGCATTAGTTTTCCTTGATAGTCTCTTTTTTATTTACCTCTTGTGCCTTTGTATATCTTTATCATCTTCTTGTAAAATTTCTAATCCTATTTCAGATCGAGTAAAAAAGGCATCCAACCTTTTTAAATTCAAATACTTACATTCCTTGTTAAACAAATGCTTGGTTTAATGGTTACATTCCTGGTATATAAAAACATTTTTGTCTAAATTCTATTAGATTTTCCATAAAGCACATATTTAAACTTTATAAATAAATTATAATTTTTACTCCCACAACTATATCAACAACAACATATAATACCAGTGCATAAGCCACTTACTTATCTCTATCTCCTCACATTTCTTTATTAAATAGGATAAAACAAAATTGGGGTATGACTCGCATGTTTTTTATATGTTACAAAAGTATGACACATGAAATGTATGTGTGTTGTCGACATTCTATTAGATTTCTCATGAATGATATACTTTTTATTTTATTATTAAGAATCTTTTGTAGGTTGCGAAGCAGTTTAAATGTTTTATGCATTAATTAAAAATTAAGATAATATAATTTTTATGAATTTATTTTTTATATATATATGAATGTGTAAAATTAAATATACATATAAAACGTTTTGGGTAGTTTAATTGGTAATATGAGATATGTGAAATTATTGAAACTCGAGAGGCTCATGTTCAAATTCTTTCTTTGCGATTTGGTTTATGGAGAGGAGGATAGGCCATAGACCCCAAAGGTTTGAGGTTTACTAGTATGGAAATGACAACAATTTTTTTTATTAACATTGGAGTTAAAAATCATTATGAATTTAATATATTACATTATATGTAAGAACTAGCACAACCACATTAATAAATGTAACGATAACTTATCAGCACGATTTAAATTCACATTTTATTTAACAATTTTCCTTTAGGAGATATTAACACAAAAAGTCATTAACTCATTCTATTTAATATATTAATTTTATTTAACCTATTTCTTTTATAAACCTAAAATAATATTAAATTTTAAAAAGTCAACCTAATTATTAAAACCTAAAATGTAAAATATAAACATAGATTAAACTAAATAAACCGTAAACTTAAACAAATAAAACATAAAGCAAATAAGACTTAAACACATAAACAAAAAAGTTAACAATAAACTTAAACAAATAAAACATAATCTAAACCCACTGGTGTGTATGTGGCTATCACACAGGTGTGAACGAATGGGTGACAAGGGTGAATGCGACGATCCCAGAGTGACAGGGGTAAACACACAAATTGAAATTAAACAGATGAGAAGATGTTACATATGTGGGACTTAAAATTAGACCATAACCCAATTTATATAAAGCTATCCTGGTTAGAAGAAAGACATTATAGGAAGAAAACCCATTGTTCTTGGCAATTGATATCAAGGGACAAAATTATTCTAACACATGAAAATTGCACTATCTTCAAAACAATGTTGGAGAGATCAATTCAGAAGGGGAAGAGTGGTTCCAAAGCCTCAATAGTAATGAGTTAACAAATATAATTCAGAGTGCACTTGAGAAGTGCAAAAGAGCAAAAATAGGAAATCAGAATCAAATTCTTTTCTTGTAAATTCTTCGTTTGCTGAGGAATGCAAAATGAAAAGAAAAACCTTGAAAAAGGCAGGTGGGGAGAAGATGAATGTAAAGTTATATAAGCATATTTTTAAAAGAAAAAAGATGGGTTCATGCAAACAAGGCGAGAAGAGTTAATATATTTAGGCAAGAATCACCCAAAGCGTTTTCGGCAAGAACTTCAACCAAGGAAGAAGCAAATTGAAAATAATATTACAACCAATCAATGGTTTGACTATGTAAGACAACTCTACGAGAAAGAATCAGAGGAGCCTCCTCCCAAGATTAACACAAATACAAAGCTTTTCACATTACAGGAAGTAGAGACACGAATTAAAAAGTTGAAAATAGGAAAGGCAAAGGACTTGGTTGAACTTCAAGAAGAATATCTAAAGTTGGGAATGAACATTCTTGCATCGCACATCATGGAAATATTCAACAACGCCATTCGGCAAGGATTCCCAAGAGATTGGACAACTAGTCTAGCAATACCCCTTTTTAAAAGTGGAGACATTAATAATCCTTCCAACTATAGAACAATTATGATCAATTCTTTGTTTGCAAAGCTCTTTAGCAGCATGGTGGAAAATAGGATCAGTAAGTGGCTAGAAGTCAAAGAAAAGAGGGCAAAAGGGCAAGCAGGTTTTAGGCCGAAGCATTCTACAGTAGATCATGGTATCACGTTGAGACACATTATTGAAAAGGTTTGGGAGGGAAAAGAAGAAGTATTTTGCTGCTTTGTTGACTTCAAAAAGGCATTTGAGACGATCCTTAGAGATAAGTTGTGGAGTAGAATGGAAGAGCTTGAAATTCCTTTACATTATAGAGTTGATGTCCATAGGCTTTATGAAGAGGTGAAAGTCAAAATTAGAACTTCATTAAGCATTTTAGAAAGCTTTAGAAGTGACATCGGAGTCAAGCAAGGTTTCCCTTTATCCCCTACTCTTTTTGGTTTATATATTGATGAATTGGAAGAATGACTAAATCTGCAAGGTGGGGATAGTGTTTGGTTGGGGAAGTTTGTGATAAAGCTTCTTTATACCCTGATGACCTTGTATTGATTGCTAAATCGACCAAGGGATTGTAGATGCACCTTTATGCCTTTGAACATTTTTGTAAAGCAATGGGGATGCAAGTCAATATCAACAAGACCAAAATAATGATTTTCTCAAATAAAAAGAAGCAGAGCCAACATACGTTCTTCTTTGAAGGCAACATTCTTGAAGAAGTAAATGAATACAAGTACCTTGGGATTGATTTCAACAACGAGCCTAATAGGGAGCACTACAGAATGAATAGAATTTTAGGAGGGTGGAAAGCATTATATGCTCTTCAAAATAGATGTAAAGACAAAGTTATGGGATTGGAAAACAATTAAAGTGCTTTTTGGGCTCCTAGTTTGTCCAGTGATATTATATGGGTGTGAATTGTGGGCTAGCAACATCCCTGTCTCAAAATGGAAGCAAATTGAGAAAATCCAAAAATGCTTAATCATGAACAAGTTTAAAATAAAAAGCTCGGTCTCTTATGAGATAATGTTGAGTGAAACATGAGCAACTTCCATCGAAGCAATTGCTATGGTGCGTCTCATAAGGTATCTTCAGAGAATTGTGAAAATGGGAGAAGTAGATGGCCTGGTGTTATCTTTAATTAAGGAATGAGTGAAAGAAAGAAATCATGGATGAGACAAAACAACAAATGGATGCAAAAATGGAATATTTACCTCAATGCATGTCCCACAAATAGCAAAGATTTAAAGAGTTATGCTATGGAGAAGTTTCTTAAGTATATATGGGGAAAAGAGTTGGGTAGAATATGTACTATGTTCAAGAATTCAACCCCACGTGTGATCTCCAACAAAAATAGTACATTGGAGCTAACATTCCATGGAGAGCAAAGATTCTTATTACTCAATTAAAAACTAACTCGCATCAACTACGGTGCGGAACAAGTTGGTGGAACAGGCCTAAAGAAGCTTGGGAAGAGCGGGTATGTACTTTTTGCACTTCTAAGGTAGTGGAATCAGAAAAACATTTCATTTTGGAATGTGATGTTTTCAGAGACATCAGAGACAGATACAACGATATGTTAACATTGGTTCCTTGGCATTGTCTTTTCAGTGAGGGGACTGTTAGAAGGTTGGTGAGCTCATCATTAATTTGAATAATAAGAGGATTGGATTTCAAAAGGTAAAAAGCAGGGAAACTAGTAGTCCCATAGACTATATTTAATCTCATGGACATTAAAATTTCATTTCATAACTAAAAGGTGTGATAAGTATTTATTATTTATGTAAACATGTGGTGTCAAAGTGCTCGAATTGCCTGATGGTATGGATTGCGGTGACACACTAGTAACCAAACAAAATTATTTGATTCCAATATGCTTAACCTATGATTAAATAAATAATTCTTAAATTAAATATGTTATTTTTTGATGTGAGATTGAAAATTTGTTCAAATGTTTTTCATATCATATGTTGGATAATGTATTAGACGTAATATTCTCTTGAAATCAAATTTTGTGACCTCATTACCGAAGGCTTCTTATTTTCTTATATTATACTTTAATTTTTAATAATCATTTTATTTTAAATGGAAAAACTATTCTCCAAAAAATGGCGAGTATTACGCTCTTTAATGCTCTTACTCTAAGGGTTTTTGATGAATTTGCGTTTGTGCAGATTTTTTAAAAATTCTTACGCTCTTTAATGCTCTTACTCTAAGGGTTTTTAATGGATTTGCGTTTGTGCAGATTTTTTTTAAAAAATTCGGAAAAAATTACATAGGAGTAAAAAATAAAACGACTGAAAACGAATTTTTTTTTCAAAATTAAAAGATTTTTTTTGAAATAAAAAAATTTGTTACCGTAGAAGGATTAAATCTTTTATTAAAAATGATTTATTTATTAAAATAAATATATTATTTTAAAATATTTGAAGTATTAAAAAATAATTTTATTAATTATTGGAATTGAATTATTAAAATTTTTAAGATAATAAATTAAAAATGAACTGTTTGAATTTTATTGGAATAATTAAATTTGTGAAAATCGCTGTTAAATTTAATTTATCGGAACGAGTTTTTGAATTTAACTCTTCTTTTAAATAATTTAAAATTTATGGGAAATAATTAAATATATACTATTAACCATAACGGCCAAACATTTAACATCGTTAAAATAATAAGCCCTAATTTAATTTTTAATAATTTTTTTTTCAATGGAACTACTTCTTCTTTCTTTCTTCTTTCTTCTTCTTTTCTTTCTCTCTTTTTTTTTTTTTTTTTTTTTTTTTTAAATTTGATTTTTTTTAATTAAATTTGAAAAATATATATTAAAATATATATTAAAATGTAATTTATTTTTTTAATCATTTTTTTTCAATGGTTAAATTTGAAGGCTAAAATTTATAATGTGTGTTTTAATATTTTTTTATCAAATTAATAATGAGAATCATTATTTCTAGCTACGGTTTATTAATGCATGTTAATTCATTACTTTTATTAAAAAGAAATTACAACCCTTGGAATGACCAGTTGGTGGTTTGTATGGTGGTCTATAAGGGGCAGAGTTTCACTCCTACTAGATGTGAATGACTAGTTGGTGGTTTGTAGGGTGGTCTATAAGGGGGCATAGATTCACTCCTACTAGATGTTTGTGGTCTGTAAGGGGGCAGGTTTTAGTTTCACTCTTATTAGATGTCGGTGGTCTATAAGGGGGCTGGTTTTCACTCCTTCGAGATACCTTTTGGTCTTGGGCTATTAACCTATTTCTTTAAGTATGAGAAAGATTTTTTTTGAACTTTTTCAACAGGGGTGAAAAAATCTATCATAATTCAGTTGTCAAACCAACAGTGAAGACAACCATCTTTGGTTGCTAACTGCTAATGCACCCTTATTCAAGGAAAACCACACCACTTCGAATAACCTGCGCCCTTATTCAAGGAAAACCACACCCAACTCTTAGACAAACAAAAACAAAGACCCTCACTTTTTTTTACTTATTAAAATGCTAAATTTATTTTTATATTTAAAAATTTATTTTAAACAATAAAAAATCACAATCTCTTTTAAATTATATCACCTAATTTTAACTAGTTAAAAACAAATTATCTTAATTACTATCTATGAAAAATTGAATATTAATAACTGAAAAATAACTATACCCATCAAAACCATTTATATTAAAAATTCTAAATTTCATTTCTATATAAAAAAATTATTATTATTCTTACACATATTATTAAAACTAAATACTCAAATATTTTCACATTATTAAAACTAGATACACCATTGAAATTGTGCAACGGTATTTCCAAAATAAACCATGCATATTCGCACAATTATGCTAAACTGTTATGCATGTTCGCATAATTATGCTAAATTTTACCCTTTTCTAAAAAAATAATTCAGAAATCATTTTAACTAGCCTCTTATTCCTGACATGTGTAGCTTGCCTAGTCTTCAAGCAACCCATTAAAGTATGAAACAAAATATCTACAGCGAATGATGACTTATCCGAAGAAAGGAACTGACTGCCCACAAGTTTCACATGGTCTGTTGGGTGGGCCGTTCTGGTCATGAAATTTGCACCGCATGTGATCTCATCCCACCCGCGCGCTTTCATGCTTTTAAACTTCGAAGCGAGAGCGTACGACCATTCCAAAAACTCTGACCGATGGCGGTGCCGTCCGTCGTCATCACAGAAAAGAGTTTTCTTTACCATTTCATTATAATATCAAGAAGATTTTTCACTCTTTATATCTTCTCACAGTGAGTCGGTGGTTCATAGCCAAAACAATCAGCGCTACATATCACTACTGCTGAACTCTGAAAATCTTCATAAGAATGCCTGAACTGTATTTCGTCAATAATCTGCTGGAGAAGCCCGCGGAAACTGAAGCGGGAAAGGACCAGTCTGAGTGTAAGGACTATTTGGGAACCGCCATTTTGGCGGACCCTTTAAGAGAACTTTATTACCCCACCGGAGAGGAGTTTCTCAGAAGAGCATTGAATTTGAAAGATGAGGTCATCCCTTGATTCTTTTACGCATTGATTAATTGTCTTTCTGCTACTCAGTTGAGTAGGTTCTTAGGCTTGGATTGTCTTTTGAGTAGGTTTGAAGTGGATAGTTTCAACGTACAGGAAGTTCAAATTTCAGATGATTGATGGAAGTGTCATAAATAAGAGAAAAAGAAAGAAAAAGAAAGTGAATCAGGTTGAGTTTGTCAACATGGGATGTTTTATCGGTGTGATTTGTTACTAATTTGTAAAATTATTAACTTAGCAGTAGGTTGAGTATCCTATGCACTAAATGTTGCTGCCTAGCTCAGATCTCGAGATCTGTATAAACTCGGCTCTGATATGCACATGGAAGTTGCTAAGTTCAAGAATAAAACTATATCATACCTTTGAACCAGGGCCTCACATGGCTTTGATATGCACAGGGAAGTTGCTGAACCAGGGCCTCACATGGCTTTGATATGCACAGGGAAGTTGCTAAGTTCAAGAATAAAACTAGATCATATCCATTTAAATCAGGGTATAGATTACATGAGCTCTGATTCAATTAAATTTGGGTTTGATCGGCCTGAGTTTAATGAATAAAGTTAGAATAATCCAACCCTTATGTAAGAGATTCTACAACCAGGTCCAGGTTATATTCGATATGAGTGAGTTATTATAATAAAATATTCGAATATATGAGTTCAGCATGTTATTTTTAGAAGTTATTCCTCTCATTAAATAACCATAGACCAGGATAACAATCATTTCTCACAGATATCTTTGACAGAGCTATTAAACCATGCTTGATTATTTAAAACTAAATAACTAATATAACCTTCAACAAATTATTACAGTTTTAAAAATAAAATTAAACCTAAATAGATAGCATTCTTAAATTTTCAAGGCTAACAAAAGAATTGAACACATGAATACCATTTTGAAAGAATTCATACCATTTGTAACTTACAACACTAGGTAGATCTTGAGATTAAGATGTTTTCTCATTTGTGATGTAAGAACAAGGTTTTACCATGGTGGTAAACTTGTGCTTTTATTTACATTATTGGGACTTTCTTTCTCTGCTTAGCATATCTGACTACAAAAATTTAGGTAGATAAGATGTTTTCTCATCTGTGGTGTCAGAACAAGATTTTTACGATGGAGGTAAACTTGTGCTCTTATTTACCTTATTGGGACTTGTCTTCCTCTGCTTCGCATATCTGGCTACAAAAACTTAGAAATGCTTCCCACTTGATTGGTATGGAATTTGTGAGTTTGATTTTAGTTTTTCCTGTAATGTCTAAATGAGTTTTTTTCTTTATCTTTATATAATTTCATAAGAGTTGAAATTATTGCTTCAGTGCTTAGTATTTTATTGGTGTTTACCATGCTTATTGGAAATTTGGATTCAGTGCCCTGTTTTGATTGTTTCCTTTACAGTTACTCTGTCTCTGCTTTCAATTAATTTGTCCTTAGGCTTTTTGAAAGAAATGGTTTGCATCTCCTCATTTTACTTTACCGATAGTCCACTAAAATCCTATTTAGTTTGTTTCCATGTGCTTGTTGCATGACCAAAAATAAGCGCGACCTTTGTAAAATGTGACTGAACTTAAAATTCGGTTGAGAGGTCTTACTTTTCATTATATTTTGATATATTTGTGAAATTTTCTCTCATAATCATGTAAGTTCACGGGATTTCTTCAGTATCTGTTTTTCCTGGTATACCACTTAAGAGCGACCTTTGTAAAATGTGACTGAACTTAGAATTCGGCTGAGAGGTCTCACTTTTCATTATATTTTGATATATTTGTGAAATTTTCTCTCGTAATTATGTAAGTTCACGGGATTTCTTCAGTATCTGTTTTTCCTGGTATACCACTTTTGTTGCAGTTCTAAAATCTTTGCAATTCTAATATATATTCATAACATGACCAAGTGTGAAATATTAATTCTTACACCAGGAGAACTTGAACCAGTATTTCTAAAATTGGCACCTTTAAAGTTTTGAGTTTTGCAGCTATGGCTTAATAGCCAGCTGGATTACTAATGTAGCCTAAGTATTTTTAAACTTAAAAACACCTGTTTTATTAAGAAGACTTAAAATCTGATAGCATCTTGTCCTCTTATTTGATTTGTGCTGTCTTTCTGAGCAAGATGTTTGATAGCTTACTGCATTAATTTGTATGTAATCCTAGAAAAAATTATCTATTTTAGAAGTGTGAAAGTTGAGCTTACTGTATAGTGTATTGTTTCATATTGCTTTTGTTAAGGTGGTCCAATCAACATGGACACAGGAGGGCTTTCGCTGCGGAAACCCTACCGTGTATAAAGGGTTATCAGGAACTGCATTCATGTGTTTCAGATCACATCAGATAACTGGGAGTAAGGAGGATCTTGCATTATGCAGTGATATGATTGATTCTTGTGCAGCAGTGGCAAGGAGTTTAAGGCAGTAAGTAATGTTTGTTTGCCAGTTATAAACCCTCCATATTCTTACAAGCCCATAGGTAACAAAGAGAAGTCAATCCTTCGTTTCCTTATCAACATTCATAAAATGTTGATTCTAGTTTTCAGTTTCTGGGACTGATTCTGTGTTTTGATGTATGTAAGCCATGTAACATTTCTCTGCGGCAAGGCTGGTATCTATGCTCTCGGTGCTGTTGTTTCCAAATACAAGGGCGATAATCAACGAAAGGACTTCTTTTTAAATCTTTTCTGCGAGGTACAAGTAAAAAATAAAATAGCACTACTCTTTGTGTTAATCCTCTTTATTGTTGAAGACTTGATAATCTAAAAATAATTTCATTTTCTGTGCTCTTACCATCAATTCTTAAAATGTGAAAGCTATGAAGAGGGCAAAAAAGAAACGTAATTGATAAACATTCTGTAACATTTTTTATTTTCAAATTTCAACAGATAGCACAGGAGAGGGCACTTTCAGTGGGGCCAGAGGATGGGGGTTTTGGCATGCCGTATGAATTGATGTATGGGCGTGCAGGATTTCTATGGGCTGCATTGTTCATTAACAAATATCTTGGCGATGAAACAATACCTTGGAGTGTGTTGGTCAGTATTTTATTCATTCAGTTTTCAACTGTGAAATCATAGAGCTCAATCTCATGGTGAATTATTTTGAAATGGGTTAGCGAGTTGAAAATGCTTACTAGGTCACATTTTCCTGAGCCACTGAGGCATTTCACTTAGCCACACTGTATAGACCTTGAGGCTTATATCAAAAGTAAATAGATATGACAAGGACACATGCACCTTGTATAATCTGTGTGAGCTTGAGATCATTGTCTATGCCTGGTCTGATTTACCAATGTTCAATTCTCTGGTTTCAGAGCCCAATTGTGGATGCTGTTTTAGCTGGTGGAAGAACGGGTGCATCCCATACACCTTGCCCCCTGATGTATCAATGGCATGGGACGAGGTACTGGGGGGCTGCACATGGGTTGGCTGGAATAATGCATGTCCTCCTTCATTTTCCACTAAATAAAGAAGACGCAGATGATGTCAAGGGAACATTGCTTTACATGATTAGAAAACGTTTCCCAGAGTCGGGAAACTTCCCATCAAGTGAAGGTAATACGAGGGACAAGCTTGTACAATGGTGCCATGGTGCACCTGGTATTGCAATGTCTCTTTGCAAGGCAGCACAGGTAGGACTTGAAATTTCATGGTTAAGGTTACATGATTAGTTAAGGATGTGTATGTTATTCATAAAAGATGTAGTCTACCTTTTATCTACCTCTGGCATTTTGACAGGATTTTACATTGAGAAAAAGGTTATTTTTAGCTTTTTCTCTTTCTGTATTCAGTATTAAAAAGCTTTTTCTTTTTAGCAGGTACTTCCAGCGGAACCTGTCTTTCGTCAAGCTGCAATTGAAGCTGGTGAATCGGTATGGAAGAAGGGTCTTCTAAAAAAAGTTGGACTATGCCATGGAGTTAGTGGAAATGCTTACACATTTCTTGCCCTTTACCGTTTAACAAAAGAAGAACTATATCTTAATCGAGCAAAGGCATTCACTGGATTCCTTTATAACAATGGGAGGAAACTTATTGCATCTGGTCAGATGCATGGTGGAGATCACCCATACTCTCTATTTGAAGGCTTGGCAGGGACTGCATGCTTATACTTTGATACGGTGAAGCCTGAGCAGTCAAGGTTTCCTGGTTTTGAGTTGTAAAAAATGGGCTTGTTTATTTATCATTTGACGAGTTTAAAAGGATTGGAAATTTCCATGGTACAGTTGCACCAGCCATATGAGATTTAGATGCCCACTGCCTCAGTAAACTTTCCTTGGAGGGGTAAGCTTTCTTTGTTGAGTGATGCTGTAAAAACCTGTTGATGTATATTACCTGATAGTCGTTTTGTGACCAGTGTAGTCGCCCATCAAAGTTCAACGTCAGTCCCTGTTAAATTTTGTAGCTTTAAATGTTCAATTAAAGCTCTGTTTGCTTACAGTTGCAGGAGCCATGAGATTTTTCAAAAGTATTTGTACTCACTAGCCTTTTTTGAGTTGTGCACAAGGCACATATTTAGTTATGTTGTTGGATAGCCTTTTTTAAGTGGCCTCCTTTCTGGAGTTTTGGACAATTTGTAATGTATATTGATCTCATTAGAGATTCCTCTAACTATTGTGTTTATCTATTTGCCATCTCACCAATGTTGATATATTTTATAGCTTGAAATATAAAATGAAGCCCAGAGAATACCTGATGAAATTTTCTTTAATGCACACTGGCATCAGTGTCAAGTCATAAATTTCTGCAAGTGATATTCTTTTTTGGCTTACCATGGCCTAAGCCTTAAAGGTTTAATGTAAGGCATCAAGATCACGGGCTTGGTTTGAGTATGGATTCTATTGTCTTGTATGTCCAGCGTATTTCTGTTTACTTCGTTCAAGTTATGGATTTACTTACAGTTTGGGCTTGTTTTTGTTTCCTTCAACGATTTTAGATTTATGTTTCAAGTTTCATCTTTGTTTAAAGTCCAAGGATAAGTAAGTTGTATGTTGAAAATCATGTATTGTGTTATGCAGTCTATGTATAACATGATACAATGGGTATCTCAAGAGGTTGGTTCCATTGGTTGTTACCAGTGTTTTTTAAAGGTAATTTGGTTGGTTCTGCACCAGCATGCATCGAGTTCAACGACAAAATGGCTCAGAGTTTTGTTCTAGTAATAATCTCATTTGTCATTTGTTTAAGTTCATACGGTTTGCTCAGATTTTTGTTAAAAAATTCCAAGCATATGCCATGTTTTAAAAGAAATAAAATAAGGCAATGTTATAGCCCCACCAGGGTTTTGATTCATTAAATAAGTGGTGGCACATTTCATGAGGGGTTGTTGTTTTAGCCATTAAGTTCGGCGATTGTCAAGCGATTAAGCTAGCATGGCCATTATGTTGGGCCTAGTGGTCACACAGTTCATAGTATAAATGTTGCCACACCTCTTGATTGGTGGTTTATGTTTGTCGCCTTAAATATCAAGAAAGCATTTGAAACTACTTTCTAGTCTGGTCCACCAACCTCATAATTGAATATTGTATCATTAAGTTGAATTGAATTTTATTATTCCCGTGTAATGATCTATTTTTTATCATTCTTCTTTGACTTGTTTTATTTTATTAAAAAACTACATCATGAAATAATAGGGAGGTCCATTTTGTTATGTATTTATGTAAACCTAAAAAAATAGGGAGGTTTATTTTGTTATGAATTTACGATGTTATAACAATTATTATTAATTTTATTATTCTTTTTATTATGTTTTATTTTGGAGTTGTCTATAATGCGACTTTTTCGAGATTTCCGGTGTCCCGCGGAAGAAATGAGGATAAATCTTGATTTTTAGCAGTTAAAATGGTTTTTTAACTGCATATTTGGATTCAGCCCCCTGAATCCAAATGAGATAGAATTTGATAGAATTTATATAACTAAAAACATTTTATATAATGTAAAAAATTCAAAATATTCAAGATAGTCTATTTTGTTATGAATTTATAATGTTATAAAAAATACAAAATACATTAAACCATCACAATGAAACCTCCATGGCAATCTTTAGCTTTGTTCACTTAAAAATCTCAATAGTCTTTGTAAAAAGAATGAAGTGGCATTTCAAATTGTTATGAAGGGAAATGTCCAAATCTTACTCATTGCAAGTTATAATTTAATTTAAAATTTTTATTCCTAAAAATAATGAATATTATA
>APFE030827636.1:40811-58636 GCA_000404065.3 Pinus taeda | reverse complement strand
GATATAAAACTTTGAGTATTCAAAGATGTCCTTGTTATTCCTCATAACATGGTTTGATAGTGGATTGCCTCTTCCAGAGCATGATCCATTCTCTATGCTCATGATAATCCAATGAGTTCCCCCAATGAAAAAACATTAGTCATTCCATCTTCTGAAATTAAGACTTTTAGATGTCATTTGGCGTACAATCATCTTATATGCATTATCACCAATTCAGTACCCCTTGGGATCGGTTAAAAATTATTAAATTGAAATTGAATTGACAAAATGATTGAATAATTTATCACATAGTATTTAGCGCTTATGAATAACCCCAAAGACTTCCAAGAAATTTTGTCATATCTTTGGGGAATCTTTAGGGAAACTTTTGATCCCTTGGCCCGTTTTGCGCCGAAAAAGCTCGAAATCGCGCGATTTTGCCAAATTAATCCGGTTTAAAGACAGGAAAGGACCAGAGACAGAAATGAAAGAGTATCAGATCAAATCAACAGGGAAAAATCACGTCAAAGTGTATCAGCAAGCGACAGAAGCCATCAATGTAGCGGCAAAGAGTATCAGCGAAGATCTTGACAGCAGCCCAAAGCAGGAGAAAATTTAATACCTTCCACCAAAGTCAAAGAAAGAAGGCGAAGCCACTCCAAAACTTTCAAATCATGGTTATTGCACATTTAACTCGCACCAGGACAGAACTACAGATCTCGAAGCACAGTCATTCCAGCAGTACCGCATTGAGCCTCCAAGGGCCACATTGCACTCTTTTTGATTCAGTTGCCTCTAGCGCAGCCCAAAGGACTTACCTACATTTAATTCCAGCGACACTTAGGTTTTAGAAAAGATTTTCCAGCAGACCTGTTTAGGTCAATTGTAATAAATGACTTTCTGATATTTTGCTTATATATACCACCCTGAAAGATGGAGTAGGGGTTGGTTGGTGAGACGAGGAAATTGCTTAATCTTTATCTCGACATTTTCTTCAAGCAGAGACCCGCACTGTAACTGTCATACTTTCTATAATCAAAGACTGCTGAAAGCATGGATTTCGAAACTCTTTGATGTGTTTAAATGGCCGAGGAGTGATTATGGAATTCCTGTGCTTCTACATGATTCAATAAGTGTTTCTCAACTCTGTTAATTTTCATGTTTTGTTTTACCACCGTTCCGCCATCTAAATTGCAGAAAAGAAGAATAGCTTAGGATTTGTTTAAGTACACCTTAAGCTCAATTTCTGCATTTTTTCATGTTTTCATCAGAAATAGTTATGAACATGTATAGTTAAATGATCTTGTTTACGCTGTTTCTTTCACATATGAATGAGAGTTTAGGAATTCTTAGCTGCTCCTAGATAACCATTCATTCACTTCTCCTCTTTTTCAGTCTAATGAAATGATTCTCCTTTGCCTTTCATCTCTGATCATCATTCCATCCTTTCAGTAGATTGATAATTGTATCATGTGTGGCTATCCCGCTCCTTAATCCTCTTGTGACTAAGAAAATGCAATAGCAAGCCTTAATCCATGACTCCATGCCCAATGGTTTGAAACTTATCACATCTTACCTTGCCTCTTTGCTTGAGATTTCTACCGTCCATCCAAACACAAACAAAAAACCCCTGAGCCAAAAGCTAGCCTAAAATAATCAACAAAGTTGAATCATTAAGAGAGAGCCCTCTCTGATTGCAGGTGGGCTAGAACCTGCAATCCAAAGATTGGTTTGTGGTTACCTTGGCCATATCCCTAAACAGGAGCCTAGGGACAACCTGAGTGATAACAGTTCAATGCAACACATGCATCCACCTCTAGCTTGTAGAGATTTTTCACTCTAACACTAATTTGTTTTACTTGTCCAGTAGCAACATGCTTCAGAAAATATTTCCCTTTACTGAACACCACATCAAAACCTTTCTCCTCCAACACAGCTACAAAAATCAACATTTTCTTTAGCCTAGGCATGTACATTAAATTTTTCAAGTGAAGATGAGAACCTAAATCCCTCTTAAAGGTGACAATACCAACCCCTTTGGTACTATAACACCCATTATCTCCAAGTTCTATGTGTAATTGTAGGTCCTTCTTCTCCACGTTGTTGAAGAACTCCTTAGATCCTGTCATATGAAATGAGACTCCAGAGTCAATGTATGATACACTAGTTCGTATAATATTTTCCATGCATGCAATGAGGGTAAAATCCAATTCGAATTGTGATGAAAGAGAATCACCTTCTGCTCCTCCCGTGGGCTTCTTCCTGGATTTCGTGCATAGACACTTGGTTGCATAGTGTCCATATTCATGGCAGCGAAAACCTTTAATTTTGTTGAGGTCCTTCTTCTTGCCCTGGTTCTGGCTAGATTCTAACTTACCTTGGTCCTTTCCCTTGGCTTTCTTTCCCTTTCTTGCCAAGGAAAATTTTCTTCCTCCTAATATTTGGTTGTGACACCATCTCTAGTGTTTCTTCTAATCTCCCCACTACACCAAATCAACCCAAAGTATGTCCTAATCTGGTAGCTTGTCTCTTCCATTAACTAAATCTTGATAATTGTGCCAGGATTTCGGAAGGCCATGGAGTGCTAAGATCACAAGTTTGGATAATGGCACATTTTCTCCTATTCCTCCAAGTTCATCTCAAACCTAAGTGAATCTAGATAGGTATGATGGAATAGTTTCATTTTTCTGCATTTGAATACTCTTGAGTTTATCTCTCAATGCCAATTTCTTGGCATCACTGCTACTCTAGAAGATATTGGTGATAGTTTTCCACATTGAAAAAGGAGTCTCCTTTCCAAGTAATTTTAAAACCATATGATCTCTTACACCCTCCAGAATAATCCTTCTAGCCATTGGTGTGTCTTTCTTCCACTAAGAAGGTTCTTATGCATCTGATATTGCTGGTTTCAGAATATTAGTTTGTGTATATTCCCATACTCCATTGTCACCTAGGACAACTTCCATCTCGTCTTTCCAAGCACAAAAATTCGAGGTGCCCTCCAATGCATACTTAAGCCTCAATCCGTTGAAAGACATTTTTCTTGCACTAGAGAGAATCTACACAAAAAACTAAGCAAATTGAAATTTCTCTGAGAGAAGATCTAGAACAAGGTTTCTATGTAGTCTTATGAGGCTTTGATACCATGTATAAATTGCAAGAAATTTACTACTGCTAATAAAATCAAAGTGAAATCAATAGATAATTTTCTTCTACTATTCTGTGAAAAGGAAAACACACATGCAATAACATGCAATCATTAAAACACAAGGAACACAATGATTTTACAAAGGAACCCAACTAGGAAAAACCCCTCTGCTGCTTTGCACTAATTCAAATGAGAATATGGATAAATTATAATGTCTTGCTTCCATCTTGAAGCACACCCTACACTGCAACTCTGATCTCCTGCTCACTGACCTACTCTGACCAACACTTAGCTAATTCAAGCCTCAACCTTCCTCTTATTTCCTTGCATAATCCTTGAGGAGATTAGCCTATAAAAATAGGAGAATTCCCTATTTCCTTGTGCAATTCCTGAAGTAATTGATCACCTACTCTATGTAAAAACAATGTACACTTAACTAATATACAATTGATTACAATGTGCCTTTCCCTTCACTCATCTAGGAAATTTGAATTACATGCATGACTAGGTTTATCTTTAGTAAATTGATCAGTTAAGTGAGAGATCAGTGAGTTAACAACTGTTATAACTACTCAATTGAACTCCTACTGACTCCACTAAAGAATAAAGCTCAGTTAACGGAGTTTAACTAACAATAACTCCACTAGATTGCTAAATTTTAGAAATCAACCCATGCACAACTCTACTTCTAGCCTATAACTTGAATTTACCGACTTAACTAGGATACAAGGTCATGCCACTCTAGCTAACTACAATCCAAGTCATCTTGTTGATGTGGAAAATCAAATTTCTCCATTTGAATAAGGCACAAGTCAAATGAAGACTTTTCTTGCTACATTTTAACATTAATTAACAATATTCAACGCCTTATAATTTTTATTGTTTTCTTTCTTCCCATTTATTTTGCTTGTCCCTTCTCCATTTACTGGGCCAACATTTTTTGAAGAAGATGACTCTTCCCTTTGTTGTCGGTATGATCAAGTTTCCTAGGCTAGTTGTTGGTTTCCCTTGTTGGGGCTCTTCTTCTTTTGGCTTGTTGCCATTGGTCTGCCTCCTCAAATTGTTTCTATTGCTCATTTTCTTTTGCAGCTTCTCGTGAAGTGACCATATTCATGACACATTGTGCATTTAAATGGAAGATAGATGTAGTCCATCTCTTGGATGCGAGACTAGCTATCCACATTCATATTTATGGTTGTTGGAAGTCCCTTATCCAAATCCACTTTCATATAGATCCATGCACAAGAAAATAAACCCTCATGTGGATCGACTTAATCAATAAATTTTCCCAAGGAATTACCAATGTTTTTGAAGGTGGTTTCATTCCAACAATCTAGAGTAAGGAAGGGTAGCTTCACCAAAATAGGAACTATTAGAAGACACATCAATTCCAAGATTAAAATATGGACTCCAACAATCCAAATTTAACTCTTGAGCACCCGTAAATTATGGCCCACTTTGGAAAATCAAGTCTCAATTTGCCTTGTTCTCGAAGAAGAAGGTTAAAAATCCTTTCCCACAAAGGGAAGACGAGAAAGAACCCCTAATCATTGGCCTCCAATTTTAATCCACCCAAATCCTCATGGAACATGGGGAAGGATAGATCTCCATGAACTGACCAACTAGGTTGCACTTTGCAAGTCACAAAGACTGAGATCTCGCATAGGGGGTGTAGAACTCCATGCTGGGAATTTCCTCTAATTTCTTGACAAAGTGAATTGGCTTCAACTTCTAGTATTTCATCCCATTCGCTATGAGATTGTTGAAAGCCTCAATTTTTGGAGCTGGAGGGGGTGGAGGCATAGGACCTTCAGAGCTTTTAATTAAATCTTACGTTAGAAAACTCATACTGCTTCAAACACCCTTGATTTGAGAATTATAATTAATTGAAATATGTTGGAAAAATTATGGTTGAGTGTGATTATGTTATTGTCTAAGCATATAATCCTGGTGATTTATGATTCAAAAAGGATACCCAAAAATCAATATGTTATATATCGAAAAAAGAATATGAACATATAGATTTATCGTCAAGCGATTCTATATATTCAAACTAATAATTATTTCAAAATTTAAAAGTAAAAGGTTTTAAAACTTTAGGCAAAGACTTAGTTTAGAATATGACATTTTTTATGATATACTTCTAAATTAAACAACATAAATTCATTTGAGAAATGTAATTTAAACATAACCAACATAGGTTCATCTTAATATTGGATCTACTATGGCCTGAGAGGGGTCAAATCTCTCAAGATGCAAACTTCTTTTTGAGTGAAAAACTTGAGGAAAGGTTTGCACCTCCAGAGATTTGATTCCTCAAATGACTTGGTAGATTCTTAGTTAATATGGATTTATGTTGGTTCTTAATAATATTATATAAATTTCACATCTCTATATATAAAAATATTCTCATTTTTAATTTGCTTAAAACCTTGATTTAATCTCTATGGAATATCCACATAATATTTTAGTAGTAGCCAGGATAGAGGTCTTAGATATATCTCAAAAATAATTATAACCTTGTTTATTTTAGATTTAATTAAAAAAATATTATAAAGTTAGATTAAATAAAATATTTTGATTGTGTAATGAGTTATGGTTTTTGGGCATGTGGTATTGATAAGCCATCACATTAGCCCATGGTATTATAACAAAGCCTATTTACAAGTTAATAATATCCATGGTAAAGAGAGAGTGAATATCTATTGTTAATAATCTTGTTCTATTGTAATTTTATTGTAAGTATTAGGTTTTTATGTGGTTATTAATTAAATTTAAATATGGTTAGGGAATCATTATTTTAATTTATATGGCATTAATAAAAACAAAATTACAGTATATGAATTTTATTAGTTTTAACTTTTTATTATTAATTGAGACAACATTTAAATGTTTACACTCATTTTCGGACACTACAACATCTCCCCCATATTGGGTTTTGTATTATTTTTCATCTTTTATTATTTTTAATTGAGCCAACATGCAAATGTTTACAAACAAACATCTAATACCACTACAAAATCACCCTCATACTAGGTTGTAGAGAGCCTCTTGGTGCAACTAGTGCAACCATATAAATTAAATAGGTGATGATAGGCCCATCAATTTTATGTATCGACTTTCAACCAAAAAAAATTATAATAATTAAATCAAAATTCCAACAATACCCCAAAATCCTATTCAAAAATCTACAAGTCACTAAAAGCCTCTATTTCCATTGTAAATCTTGTAGGAGGACAAACTAGGGTGGGAAAATATCCCTCATACTATCCCAATCTCTAATCAAAATTGCCCCCAAATTCAATAGGAACTATATCAAAATTCAAGGTGCCTCTACTTTGTTTGCAGTTTTTCCTATTAGAGTTTTGACCAATTTTAGGATGAACCACAATGTTAAATTTTCGAAAAAACAACATAAATAGTAAAACTTTGACTCATTAGAAAAGCCACCCTCACCAAAAATTAAACAATCAATATATATATTTGCAGTTGGTTGAGTTTAGGTCAGGGTCAACCCCAAGGTTAGATGGAAGAACAATCTGCCCAGTGGTGATATGTTATAGCTGGGTTGATCTTGAACACCCCTTGGGATATTTTAATTTCCCCAAAGGCAGCTCCCATCCTCAACCCCTCCCTATGAAATTTAAACCTTTAACCTGGTAGAGACTAAATCCCACATAAATCAATACTATAATATATATATATAAATATATTATATATATAGAATAGAGAGAGAAGAGAGAGAGAGAGAGAGAAGAGAGAGAGAGAGAGAGAGAGAGAACCAACAACCAAATTTTTAAATTTGAAAGGTAATATTGTATGATTTTCCTTAACTTCATTTAAAATGGGTCAAACACGGTTTATTTATATTATTAAAATTATTAGATAAGATAATTATATGTATGTCCAACTATTGACCACAAAGTAGGTCAAAGGGATTGTTGAGTACAATGATGTCCATACAATGCAGGAGAACCAAATGGTCTCCCATAAAAGATACAATGCATGAAGTATACAATTCATGAAGTATACAAGATACAATGAATGAACATAACAAATATAATACATGAAATGCTCGAGCGAAGAAGATCCAGGAACTAATGGGCCTAAGGATCAGACATATCTCTCCTAACGTCCGAGACCGAATGAAGAAAACTGAAGAAAACTCAACAAAGTCTATTGGCCCAATAAAGATCTAGTGCAAAGTGCGGACTGTCTACTAAATAGTTGCGTGGGGAATTCACATGCTACTGAGATCTAGAGGCCCTAGTTTGTCTCCTAGGAATAGATCTAAGATGGATCTTCTGCTTAGATCTCATGTGGTGGGGTGAGGTCCCATGGATCCTCATTGATCTAGAGTTTGGACATGTACTCGTATAATGATCTTTCTCTTGGTGCCCCTGTGTGAAGGTAGTACACTAAAAAATTTCATGATCCTCTAGTGGGGTTTGGTCTGATGGGAGGCTGAAGAATATGCGATCAAAAATTGAGAGCCTCCTGCATATATAGGGCCAAAGATCTCTAATCAAGATACTTGAAAAAGTCGATGAGGATCTAAGAATCTCTAAACAAGCAATGCAGCCTTCCTTTGATCTCATAATAGAAAGGACATCTAAAAATGAAGTGCACCTCAGTCTCCACTTCCTATAAATTATACCTGGCAGATTTTGTCTGGTCTATCAATCTAGTGGTTTGTCTCTACCCAAAGTCTACAAGAGCCTGCTATAAACTAGCCTAGAGGAATGTGAAGAGCATGCATCCAGTGGTGAAACATATACTAGGGTCGAACAATGAGCTTGTCTCGCAACTCTGAGAAGTGCTCAATGTAGAAGGTTGTCGTTGGGCACAACCCCCTCGAAGGATTGACTTAGGTGACCTTAGAAAACTACTTGTAGATGTCCTCCTTGATGATCTTGTCCGATTCTTGTCTAGTGCATAAAAGGTGACAAGGAGCATCTAAGGAATATCAGAAAGGGGGGAGACGATCCAACTGAATTACCACTAAATCTAAGAGATCTCAAACTCCTACAAACCAACATCTGGCTCAAACCAAGGGAGCAGAATGGGAAATAGTGTCAAAAGAGCAATATTCCAAGTAAGGATATCGGTCGTTACTCTTTATCGAGTCTGCAAAGTTGCCCCAGAAATGATGAATGAAACCAATCTTAAGACCATCTCAAGTCGAAAGGGCTGACCTTCAAACTCCACAAGGATGATGTGTTGAGGTACTGTCTGTTTTCATCTAATGATGCGGCGAAGAAGAAGAATCTGAACTCTCTCAACTGAAGTGTAATCTGACTCAAGTAAAGATTGTCCCCAAATCTCTAAGCCATATAGAATAGTGGGACGGATCAAGGTGTCCATGAGGCTCAATTTTGGACGAGATGTCCTGGAAGTGACGTTGAAAGCACTGTCTCTCGAGAAGGGCTAAGGATCCATATCTTTTGTTGATACGAGGCTAAAGTGTTGGTCGGAAACTGAAGCGCGGACCTAAGAATTGCACCTCAAATAAGTATATGTGCTGGTGATCTAAACCTCCTCCCCTCTAAATAGGAAGTGAAGGCTAGAAGTTTTCTTCACCCCATTGAAGATCATAACCTTGGTTTTACCTAAGTTGACTGTCAACTGTCAAAGATCACAAAACAGAGCTAAGGCATCTAGTTTCCTCTGTAATCCTTGTGGGGATGAGGAGAGGAGAACCACATCATCATCAAGGAGTTAAATAGATATCGTAACCTGGTGAAGAAGGAATCCATCGATGTCTTGGATATGCTCGTGTAGAAATGCCTCCAACTCATCAAGATCCCAAACAGGGTAAGGGACAGTGGACAACCTTGTTTAACCCCAATAGTTATGAAGATGAAATCATACATCCCATGAGCCGTGCGAAGACGACCAAGGAAAAACTCATATAGGTGCATAATAATCATCAATAGGATCGTAGACATGCCAATATCACTGAGTCTCTAGAGTAAGGGTTCCCCGGAAACATAGTCAAAATATTTCCGGAAATATACGAAACAACAATAGATTATCAAAGAGTGGTGTTGTGCCTCCTCAATCATGGCGCGAAGGGTGAAGATGTAGTCAATGATTTGATGAGTTGGTCAAAAACCTGCCTGTCCCCTAGATCTGAGTTGTCTCTGCTCAAGGTCACTAGAGAGTTTCCTATGTATAACAATAACATACAACTTCGAGAACATGTGGCCCACCATGATCGTTCTGTAGTTATTGGGATTTGATTTGGAACATGATTTGTGGATTGGATGGATGATGTGGTGTGACCATGCCTGTGGAAAACCTTGATTGACTACATGGTTGAAGAGATCAACCAAGTCTCTAACCAATGCACGAAAGCGTGCTTAAAGAACTCTACTTGGTAGCCTTCCTCATCGGCTGCTTTATTGGTGTTCATCACCCAAATGACCTCTCTAATATCTCTGTCTGAGAATATGTAACAAGAAGAGGGTGGGGAGGTAACATGAATTTGGGCCTGCCCAAGAATATCATAAAGGTTGGAAATGTGAGAGGACATGGATGTAGGGTCAAGATCAAATTGAAGAAGGGAGCGTCGAGGAAGGATGGTATGCCATAATTGTTTAAGGGAGTGGGAAAGGAGAGTAGAAAGTTCTCATCTTCTATGAGAGACAAAAAGCCATTTCTTGTGACAGAAGAGATGATGATAAGAAGCTTTGAGGTCGGAGTAGAAGGGTTGAGAGTGGCTGAAAGCATATTGAAGTTTTCGATGTAGAGTCTTGCATTCGTCATCGTACCATTTGTCCATGGGGCAAGATCCAACTTTTGGGGAGATGGAATTGGAACGAGTGGAGTCGGGGAAGGATTTGAGTTTTGCTTCCCAAATGACAAATGAAAGACAAGTGTATTTAGTGGAAGCAGAATCAAGCAAGGAGAATTGGGTCTATGATGGGAACATCTTGCGTAGGGTAGAGGAGAAGATGTTAGGGTCGCCTTTGTCAAATCGAAAGGTGGTTCGGGGTGGGCCTTGAGGGGAAGGATGGGGAGGAAGGGGAGGGTCAAACTTTTCTGATTCCGATATGAATCTGCAAGGAAATGGTGGGGCTTCTTATCATGAGCTATATTGATCCTTTGTCTTTCTACTCATGGGAGAGCTATAAGTAGTGCTCCTCTGTAAATGAGGGCAGGGTTAGTGAAAGATGCGAAACTTGTTGTATTTATTACGAGCTCAACTCAAAGGGGTGGAAAGACCGCTCTCAAAGGCATGGAAGACCAACCTCCAAGGCGCCTTGAATGCTACTGCTTCGTCAAGTTCGCTTGGAACTTATATAAAAAAACTTCGCATTTAGTAGTTTGACTTACTCAAAACCTCTTTTTGAAGGGGCCCAATAGCCCACCAAGCCTCACCTAACACTGAGACAGGGGGGATAAACAGGAAGGAGCTATAAAGATCCCAAGTGGGTTAGCTTGGACTATGCCATGTATGAATAATATTAGTATCCATGCAGGCAGGACCCGTAGAAGAAATTGACCTCTGGCAACATACAAATGTGGAAAAGGTCGTTTGTGAATAGAGTAAGTCAGAAAGAAAGGTGATAAAGAAAAAAAGAATAGATATATAAAAGTGATTCTTCTCTATAAGATCAGGAAATAGAATTAACTTCTCATCATACTACAGAGGGAAAGAAAGCATTGCCATCCATAGAGGCAAGCCAGCCTACACGCTGGCATTCTTGGCCCACCATAGAGTAAAGCGTCCGATCGAATACGAATAACAGGCAGGGCCCACCCAGCAGTTCTAGTAGCAAGGTATGGGTTTTGGAAATTGGTTGACCATACTATAGCGGAAGATCTGTACGCACCAGATACAGTGTTGCACCTTTGACCAATGAGATGGTTTTGTATCATGAGGAGCCTTTGACTGATGAGATGGTGGGGCCTCTGAGGAAGAGGTAGGCATCCTCTAAATTATGGGTTGGTCATCCGTACCTCGTGCCAGTTGGTGGGCTTATAATATTTCAACCGGACCTCGTGCCAGTTGGTGGGCTTATAATCTTTCAACCGGACCTCGTGCTGCTATTACGACCTTGTTACACCAAGTGATTGACTTATTTGATTTATGGCTAGTTGAGAGCGATGGTCCAACATACTAGTTGTTAGCACGCCTCAACCGAGCAAGTCTTCTTGCTAGAGAGAGAGCTTCCTTATTTGCATGGTCGATGTGAGTAGGTCATAACCACTCATAGCCAATCATAGGCAGGAGTCATAGCCAGAAGTCCTAGCCGATGGTCCTACCTAGCTTATCAGGTTATCGGTTGGTCCTACCTTCCCATTGGGCTCGCGGGATTAGAGGAAAGAGAGATAGAGCCAGTCATTTACCAGGGACCAACAGCCACTATCTGCGCCCTTGCCATATGGCCGACATGTGAAAAAGTGGGAGTTAGGGAAATAGGGGAGACCATTTAAAATCAATAACTCATGGGATTCCCCAAACTACAATAGATGCTTACCATAAACTGTAGTGGGTCCCAAAGAATCATCTGACATTCGGTGAAGCCCCACTGAATTTGGATCTATCCCGTAGGTACAAAACACATCCTCTGGTTGATTGTGGAGAGGGATCTGGAGATCTCTCATATGAGCATTGAAGTCACCTAGGAGGATGACTTCCCCATCAACATAGTACTAGGTGACGCCGATGTACAAGTCCATAAAGGGGTCCCCATTTGAGCCATTATGGATGACAAATCATGAAAAAGCTAGGGGAAAGTAACAAACTACAATGTAGATGTCCCTTGAAAGAGAGACTCTAACACTAATTTGAATCCACTTAAACCTAACAAACTCATCTCCAACTACTAATAATACCTTGTTCCAGATTAGCGTCGTCTCAAATTAATTATTTAATTGAAAAATTATGAAAACTAATTTTAATAGTGACAAATTAATTATTTAATTTAATCGTTATAAAAACTAATATTAGTAAAAGATATTATAGAATTCCAAATATTCAATATTTTTTATTTTTCTAAACATTTTTATTAAAATTGGATTATTTTATTAATTAAAAAATAACATAGTGTTATCTCTGGAAGATGAAAAAAGTAATTATGTAATTAATCGAAAAAACAATCTCAAAAATTCAAAATCAATCACCTAAAATAAAATATATAAATCAATTAAAAAAATCACTCCTTTTTATCCTACCATCTCAGCAACTAAATTTACAATTATAACTAAACTGAAATTTGAAATTCTAAATGAACTACCAACCAAATTTTGAATAGCACTGGTTGGAAAATTGTACCTTAGTCTACGCGAAAAATATTTATCGCATTAAAATTAAAAAAAAATCTTTCAAATGAGAACCCTCAGCCTCCAGGTAACCCCGTTTGATAAGAGAACCGTTAATTTTTTAACCCAATTGACAGATAACGGTCATGTGATCATGACGGTTAGTGGACGGAACAGATTTCAAAAACTATCCGTTGCGAGTCTGTTCGCAGCAATTCTGTATATAAATATCATTATAATTATTTTGCAAGTGAATCCCATGTTCTGAGAACTAACGAGCTAAATGCCCATTTCTCGGCAGAGTCCATCGTTCGATCTCTGTAGAGTTCTATTACCATCAGCTCAATCAAGAATTCTGCAATCACAATGGCAGAGATACCGGATGCTACAGTGTATATTGGTGATTACTATAACACAGTTCTTCAGCTTTATGAATTCCCCTGTTTCTGAACTTGCAATGGTTTGCTCTATAGTTTCATTCACTGTTGCCCTTTAATTGTGGGTATTGTATTGTATGCAGGGAACTTGGATGAGAGAGTGGATGAGAGAATCCTGTATGAAATAATGATCCAGGCAGGGCCCCTGGTAGATGTGCACATTCCAAGAGATAATGAAGCCAAAAAACACAGAGGCTATGGGTTTGCAGAGTACACAACTGAGTCGAACGCTCAGTATGCAGTCAGATTGTTTTCTGGCTTAGTTTGTCTTCATAACAGGCCTCTTCGCTTTCAGGTGGGTAATTATGGTCCCGGGCATTTCTGTATTCCTTTTCTCAGCATATCTAAATATGGTCTTGTGCATCTCTGTATTCTTGTTATCCTTGATTATAAATATGGTCTCGGGCATCTATGTGTTCATTTTCTCAGTATATGTGCATTCTGCAGCCTTGTCATCAAACCTTATTTGTTTTTTAATATATGCACAAATAACTCAGAAATTCATCTCAACCCAAGACCTGTTGTGTGTCCTATCAAGCTAGCTAGCTAAGGGGGTTGGTCTTTGCCTAAGCTAGCTCAGCTAAAGCAGGCCGTGTCTTGAAAGATCTTACTTGAGCTCACTTAAGGTGCTTGTTATGAGTTCGAGCTCAAGTTATGCAGGTAAGGTCCTGACTAGCTGGTTATACTTGAGCTCAGTAAAGGTCCTAGTAGGGTTTTAGTTATCAAATTCCTCATTAAGTTGGCACAAAAATATTGACATTGACATCTCAAGAGATTTAATAAATCCCTCAGCCCATGTAAACATTGTTTGGACTTCTCTGCATTCTTTTGTTCAGTCTGTGTGCATTCTGCAGCCCAGTAGGCGAACCCTTTTCTCCATTTAAAATAGAAACATCTTAACTCAAGATTTGTTATGTGTCCTGTTGATGTTGCAAGCTAGGAGGGTTGGTCTGGAAAGGCCTTACTTAAGCTAGCTCTGCTGTGCCTTGAAAAATCTTAATTGAGCTCCGAAAATGCTTGTCATGAAGTCAAGCTCAACTTAGGTAGGTATGGTCCTGATGAGGTCCTGAAAGATCTTACTTGAGCTCAGTTAAGGTGTTTGTCATGAGCTCTTACTTATGCAGGTAAGGTCCTGACTAGTTAATTATACTTGAGCTCAGGGAAGGTCCTAGTAGGGAGTTTAGTATCAAGTTCCTCATTAGCTGGTTATAAAAATATTGACATTGACATCTCAAGGGATTTGATATATCCCTCAGCCTGTGTAAATATGGTTTTCAACATCTCTGCATTCTTTTATTCAGTCTGGCGCATTCTGCAGCCCAGTAGTCGAACCCTTTTGTGGTTTTTATATCTACACAAAATTAACACAAGATCCATCTTAACTCAAGATTTGAGATGTGTCCTGAGCTTGCAAGCTTGAGATGCTATTTCTACATTGTAAAATCTTAATTGAGCTCAAGCCCAACTTGAGAAGGAATGGTCCTGATTAAGGTTTTAGTATCAAATTTCTCTTTAGCCGAGTGCAAAAGCATTCAGATTGACTCTTAAAAAAAAGTAAATATGGTTTTGTGCATCTCTTTATTCTTTTGCATAGTCATGACACATGTAAATTATAAATATGGTTTTGGGCATCTCTGTATTCTTGGGCATCTCTGTATTCTTGTCCACAATATATGTGCATTCTGCAGGCCAGTAATCATAAGTTCCTGAGTCCTGACTAACTGGTTATACTTCAGCTCAGGGAAGGTCCTAGTAGGGTTACATTATCAAATTCCTGATGAACAGGGCACAAAACTATTGAGATTGTCATTTTAAGAAATTTGATATCTCTCATGCCTATGTTGATATGGTCTTGGACATCTCTGCATTCTTTTGTTCAGTAAGTGTGCATTGTGCAGCCCAGTAGTCAAACCTTCCTTTCGTTCTTATATATACACAAATTAACACAAGATCCATCTTAACTCAAGATTTGAGATGTGTCCTGCTAAGCTTGCAACCAAGGAGGGTTGGTCTGGAAAGGTCTTAACTAAGCTAGCTATACAGTGTCTTGAAAAATCTTAATTGAACTTAGTTAAAATGCTTGTCATGAGCTCAAGCTCAACTTAAGAAGGTATGGTCCTGATTACTTGAGCTCAGGAATGGTCTTATTAGGGTTTTAGTATCAAATTACTCTTAAGCTGAGTGCAAAAGCATTCAGATTGATAATTTAAAAATTTAAATTTGGTTTTGTGCATCTCTGTATTCTTTGGCACGGTACATGTAAATATGGTTTTGGCCATCTCTATATTCTTGCGCACAATATATGTGCATTCTGCAGCTCAGGGAAGGTCCTAGTAGAGTTACAGTATCAAATTCTTCTCGAACAGGGCACAAAACTATAGAGATTGTCATTCTAAGAAATTTGATCTCTCATGCCTATCTAAATATCGTTTTTGGGCATATCTGCATTCTTCTGCTTAGTATGTGTGCATTCTTAACTTAAGATTTGAGGTGTCCTGCTAAGCTTGCAGGCTAGGAGGGTTGGTCTGGAAAGGCCTTACCTAAGCTAGCTCTACAATGTCTTGAAAAATCTTAATTATGCTCAGTTAAGATGCTTGTCATGAGCTCAAGCTCAATTGAGGAAGGTATGGTCCTGATTAATTGGTTATACTTGAGCTCAGGAAAGATGCTAGCAGCGTCTTAGTATCAAATTCCACCTTCACTGAGATCAAATGCATTGAGATTCACATTTAATTTAAATATGGTTTTGGGTAGCTCTCGATTCTGTTTTGCACAGTATATGTAAATATGGTTTTGGGCATCCCTGTAATCTTGTGCACAATATATGTACATTCTGCTGCCCAGTAATCAAACCATTGTGTGGTTTTTTATATATGAACAAATTAACACAAAGATCCATAATAGGATGGTTGGTCTCAACGGTCTTACCCGATTTAGCTTTGCTAAGGTCTTACTTGACTCCGTTGAGGTCCTTGTCCTGAGCTGGAGCTCAATTCATGCAGGTGTCCTGGTCCCTCTTAGCGAAGGTCCTCACCTGGTCTTAGTATCAAATTCCTAATCAACTGAGCAAATTATTTGTGCAGATATCTGGTCAAAGCGCAGCCCTACAGCAGCCATCGGGAAAGCCAAAGCAGTTTACACAGATACGTTCAAGCCCACAAACTGCAAATCCCCATAGGGCTTTTTGCAGGTCTCCATCTGTTTCCCCTGCTGGTTCCGGCCTCTCATCTGGTAAGGACATGTTCAACTTTTATAGTCTTAACTATTGCTGTGTGTTTTTCTGTGGTCAGAGCTGTTTGAAACATTCTCCTCTGTATTGTTCCCAGGCAAAGCTTGTAATAGCCCTGCTGAGAGAAAGAAGACTGCTACTTACAAAAGGTCACCCCTGTCAAATAATCCCACAGTTGCAGATCCACAGAGATGCAAAGCTCATTTGACAGCAGTCGATCACATGGGTTTTGGATCCCCTCTTCCTGGAACTAGATATTCATGTGCATCCCCTTCATATTAACTTCAACTACTGTTGCGGATTCACACTTATTTCACAACTCTATTACCAATGAGTATGCCCTTCATATTACCTTTAACTGCTGTTACAGATTCACACTTAGTTCGCAATTACCGTATTGGAGTTGATTCATTCAGCTGGGGAAGAATCCAAATTGAGGTTGTATTTCAAAAATCCCATTTGTCATACACCCTTGAAGGAGAGTACTCAGGAATCATCATACCATACAATCTTGAGGAAGTTGTCAGGAATCATCT
Organism: Pinus taeda; assembly: GCA_000404065.3. Classification (NCBI taxonomy): domain Eukaryota; kingdom Viridiplantae; phylum Streptophyta; class Pinopsida; order Pinales; family Pinaceae; genus Pinus; species Pinus taeda. The sequence continues at coordinate 42,037 of APFE030827636.1, read as the reverse complement.
TACACTATAAGCTGCCACATATTACAGATTTGTTTTGCCTATCTATCTATGCTCTTTATTTCTTAATGATTGGTGATTAAGTTGGATTTAATTTTACCCGTCTTTGCTGGTTTCTTAAAGACTGGTGCCTAAAAACAAAGCGCCTTCATATCATCACATTGCCTGTATAACATTAAATATAATGAATCTAAACAAAGTACATTGAAGAGTGTATTTAGTAGTAAGGATTTATTTTACAATAAAATTTCAGCATTTCAAATGTAAATTTCCAAATTTAAAGAAGAATCTTCCGTGAAAATTATATAGAGATAATTTTGTCCACTTGTTTCGAACCAATCAGTGTGGTTCATTGCCATGACAAGTTGAATGAGCAGATCTTGCTATGAATTATAAATAGATCAGGCAGAATATCCAGGTAAAGGTTAGAATTTGACCGAGAAACAGCGAGTTAGACCAAAATATTTATTTATTTATTTAATAAATAAACAAACAAATAAATAAATAAATATCTTGGTCTAACTATCCATTTCCCGGTCAAATTCTAGCCGTTACTTGGATATTATGCCCGATCTGCTCATTCAACTTGTCGTGACGATGAACCACATTGGTTGGTTTGAAATGCGCCGACAAAATTATCTCTATGTGATTTTCGCTGAAGATTCTTCTCTAAATTGATATGGATATTCAATAAGTAAATTTCCAAAATTTAAGAATGCCGAATGAAGTAAATTGTTGGGCATAACTTGTATATATTAAAACCCATAAACTAAATGATCAATATAATAATTATAATTACCAATCACAACATATAAATGCAGTTGTCTATAATGAGACTTTTTGAAAGCCTTTCCGACTGGTTTTTCCGGTCAAAATCTGGCAGCAATTTATTGGAATCAAAGGGTCCCAGGTGTTTTCAGGGTGCTGAATCCAAATATGCAGTTAAAAAACCATTTTAACTGCTAAAAATCAAGATTTAACCTCATTTCTTCCGCCGGATTATCAAAGGGTCCCAGGTGTTTTTCAGGGCGCTGAATCCAAATATGCAGTTAAAAAACCATTTTAACTGCTAAAAATCAAGATTTAACCTCATTTCTTCCACCGGATTCCGTCAACGGAATCTCCATTTTAACTGCTAAAAATCAAGATTTAACCTCATTTCTTCCGCCGGATTCCGTCACCGGAATCTCCAAAAAGTCGCATTATAGACAACTCCATATAAATATATA
>APFE030827636.1:0-37520 GCA_000404065.3 Pinus taeda | reverse complement strand
TGAATTTGACTTGGTCAAGTTATTAGAAGCTTTTGAGCTCAAGTTATTCATGTGGAGTATAACCTTTTTTAAAGGGGCAAATTAAACTAACTTATATCTATCTAATGAGCAAATCTCTTTTAGACTAAAAAAAGGGGTTTGCACCCTGAGAAATTTTAAAGTGGACTTATTATATATTTAAAAAATGTTAAATCTATGTGTATTTCCACAACTAGCCATGCAATATATTTAATTGAATAATGAATATTGAAATAAAAATGTGTATATTTATTTGAAGTTTGGTATTCCTCATGCTACAACAAGGTTATGTTTAAGAATAACATTTAAATAAGACAGGGAATTTGAACCAATGAATTAACATCTAAGAATACTTTAACATCGGACTTTATCTATTTAAATATTTATTAATTAAATAATAAATATTAATTCTATATTATAATAATTAAAAATAATTAATAAATAAAAATTAAAAAACAATTAATTAATATTAATTGGAGTTTTTTATAATTTATATTAATAATATTACTCATCAATATGGAAAATATTAAAAAGATAAATATAGGGAAAAAAATGTAAAATAATTCATATAAATCATTTATCAATAATTATAAATTAGAAAGGCAAATTTTTTAATATTATTATTTAAAAAATTAATTAAAATGAATAAGATTAAAGAATTACTGTTATTGTGAATATATATATCTATATATATATATATTTAATTTATAAAAATTTATATAACACATTGCATTATAAAAAGATACAGGAAAAAGTAAAAATATATTTTGACAAAAAGAAAAAATAGAGAGTATATTACAAGAGTAAATTCCGCACAATATATTTAATGGAGTATATTAATAATGTGTTTAGTAAGAAATTTCATTAATTATTTTAGTATTTTAATATAATGTCATAAAAATCACTTGATATTAATATTACTATTGTTTCAATATTTTATTAGTCTTTTAATTTGGAGCATGTAATATTATAATCACAATGACTAATCACTAAATGAAAACTTAAAAGTAATCTATATAAAAGAATGAGCAATAGCAGACAATCCACATTGAGCCCGGTATAGGAGTAAATCAATCTCACATGATGCAACTATGTTCATTGATGTTATTGTTATTATTTTTTTTTATATAAATTTAAATGAAATATTAAAAGTAATTAATATAAAAATATAAAAGTATGGGAAGAGAAGATATTGGGAATGCAAACATAGCTCAAAGGAATAAAATATTTTGAATGAATAAGTAGAGATTTAATGACAAGAGCTCATTGAGTGTTGCATTATTTTAAGACAATTTGTTGAACAATTCTTCTACAAATTAAGGTTGAAAAGAGTTATGTAAAATAGTTGTGAGGTTAAGGGATTTGCGTTGCTTCTAATTATACATGGAAGGTAAGATATTGGGGATGCAAACATGTTTCAATGAAATAAAATGTGGTGAATGAGAATCAAGTAGAGATTCAATGAGAAGAGTCTGTGAGTTGCATTACTTTAGGTCAATTCTTCTACAAATTAAGGTTGAAAAGAGATGTGTAAAATGATTGTGAGGTTGAGGGATTTGCATTGTCTTATAATTATTCTTATTGTCCATATAGAAAAGGAAGAATGAATCAAGAATCACAAACAATGAGAATGCAAACATATTTCAACAAAATAAAATATACAATTACGCATATGTTGGCTTGATGGGTCCTAACCTAAGTTCAGAGTTAGTTGCGCCAACCAACAAAACTTTAAACAGTTGGCTCTTTCGGGGATGAAAAAAACTAGGTTTCTGCATCCAGAGGTCTGTGTGATGGGTTTCTGTTACTTCTAGGGCTTTATCCTGGCCTTCGCGAACCTAACCCTTTAAATGCAGAAATCACAGTACCTTACAGAGACAATATCTAACCCTTCGCGAAACACTTGAATTATTCATAAAATCATGTAAACTATCAGATCTACCATTTTCGTGCACCAATTAAATGTTTCTTCAGGTAATTGCATAAAGCAGAGCGAATACACATAAATTACATAAGTAAATATAAAGGCACAGATACACAATTATAGCTTCAAAACAATTTTTATTGATATAATCTTTCTGTTATTGACTCTTCTTCCATGCACACACAGCTACAAGGGCCCGAGCACTCAGTTTGTGGACTTACCAAGGTCTATGCGCACACAACAACAGTAGCCTTCCCCTTCGCCTAAGTACATGAAACATACTTTCCTGCCTCGGACTACATGCCCATACAATGATCTTCAATTCTTAACTTAATTGACTTCTTATGACTTGCTAAGACTCCTTTATATAGTTTCTTCTTTTACAATACCATGGTTTGCGAACCATGGGCGAGTCACAAACATTCTATCTTTTAACAAACCAAGGGACTAAAGCCCCTTTGACTCCTATGACCTTCGTGCTCCGCTCCCTCAAAATGCGAAGACTTTACATAATTAACAAAATTAGTTACAAAATTTACCCCAGGGGACACTGTCCCAATAGGGCCCCAACACAATTTCATGACTCGTCCTTGAGTCATTCTGCTGGTGGCGCCTCGATCTTCGCCTGTAGTTCATTGAATTCAATCTTCCAAATCTGCAGGTCTGTTGTTCCCCGTGTAGTGGCTTGTTGCACTTATTCGACCAACTTTTCAGTAGTTGGGCCTTCAACTGCAAGGCCCATGGTCCTTTGAGTTTGTTACATCCCTTTGAGCTTACTTTATACTCATAGAGTCAACTGACTGGCCTCATCTGTCCACGGCTGCGTCCTTGAAGATATGATCACTTCCTTACAACACAACTCATCAATTTCACTCTGGATGAGCTTTCCTTCCTACAATCTAGCGAACCTTTGCATTGGTACCAAGGTTCACACAGTCGACCTTATTTCATCGAACTTCCTCTGCTTTTCCTTGATGTCTGCACCGATATTTTGCAGAGTCAGGTCCTCCTACAGTGAGGTACATAACTCCATGGCCTGCTCAAATAGCTCAGTGCAGCCTTTGGCTGCATCTTCCAAGGTGGCCATGCCTCCTTTAATAGCATTTCTGCATTGCCCTCTAACTTCTGGAGGAGTAGTGGGCTACAACTTAAGTTGTAACTTTGATATTTGTAGTTGCAGCTCGAACCTAACGCGGCCAATATCATCCATAGATTCTTTCACTGCAGCGGCCAGCTTTTGAATCTTCTTTGTGGAGGCCGCTTCTCCTAGAATCTTGAGCTCTGGAAGCTCATTGCAAGCCTGTGCAATAGCAGCTTCCAGTTGCTGGTTTCGCACAGTTACCTCCTCTTTTTATTTGAGGGTCTATGCCTTCTCCTTAAAGATCTATTGGTTGTTAGTCTTTACCTCATTGATTACTAGCAGGGCGCGTTGCTCTCGTATCCTTAATTCGTCTGAAACCCCTTGGTGCATCTCATGTAGAGTCTGAATGGGCAACACGGCCAAATTCAGACTGAGAGTCTTCATCAGGAGTAGTTGTGGCTTCTCTTCAACTGAGTCGTCATGTAGGGACCCTTTTGGTAGTGGTACTGCATGGAGATCCACAGTAATTTAAGAATCAAAAACTGACCCACTCACTTGATTCAGACTCACTTGCTTCCCGCTTGCCTATCCCATGCTTGCTTGAATTAAACATTTTTGTACCTGCAAATCTCGCAGGCCATGATGTACCTTACTGAGTGACTGCTGGTAATGAGCTTCAAAATGGCTCATTAGATTTTTGGTCGCATCACGAACCATGTCCCCAATTTCATCCAAGTCCCCTTCGGTGAGGACCAAGGGCGTCACAGCCACTGATTTGTCAGACTTTTGCTTCTTGCACTGCCCTGTGGAAGTGATCTTCTTCCTCTCCTTGACAACGAAGGGGGACTCCAGCTCTACACCCCTTTCTTCTTTTGCCTCTATTTCTTCCTCCCCCTGTGTTCGCTCAGGGTCTGATTCTTCAACGTCAATGGTGGCCTACGACGTAGTTTTTTCCTGTGTTGCTTATTTTTCCTTAGTCACTGCTTCAACAACTTCTTTCTCCCTCGTAGCATCTGCTTTCTTCCGTGCAACCTTTTCTTGAGCAACAACGTTTTGTGCCTCCTCCTTCTTGTCTGCTGCAATGGTATGTGTTGTTGAACCTTCAACAGTCGTGTTGGTACTTGCACCGACATCAGAAGGGGTGAACCAATCACTTGGGCACTTGTTGATAACCCCTACTATGTCTTCCTTGGCAACCAAGTAAGCCAACTTGTGACATATGTGTTGGGCATCCTTCTTTGTGCGAATATGCAGATTATGGAAATTTGCCTTAAAGTCAATGATGTTGGTGTACTACGTGTGCAAGGTGGGTGATAGCCTTGGCCGCTGGCTGATCACCGTTCTGAGTTCCATCTTGAACAACACCCAAAACATCTTGGTCTCCATTACGTGCGCGAGGTATTTAGTAGCCCAAAGTGAAGCGAACTTCGTTGCCTCGGGTAGGTCTAAGTACTGTTGATGGAATTGGCTCTTTGCAGGCGTCCTCCATGCTACTAAAGCAATCAACAATAACAACTAAGCATAGTGAAATGCCTTGCCCTCATCCTAAGCCTCCTTGTAGTCCTCCAAAAACTCCTTACAAAGAAATTGAGCCCAGTTATATTGGACTCCTTTCGTGCATTATGCAGCCAAGGAAACGATTGGCACCAACACTTCATTAGCGTGACACTTTCTCATGATCTTACCCACCAAGATCTATGCAACAAATTGTACCGCGCCATCTGATAGAGACTGAATAGGGTATCCGCGTGACTTCTTCACCAAACCAAACTCTCCCTTCATTTGATTCGCCAACTTCTTTTCCTGCGACTTTCCTACGAAAGCCTCCGCGGGGTCAACTCCTTGGGATGACAACAATGTGATTCGGTGGATCAACATGTCTATGATCAGGATGGGTTCTCCCAGCCAGAGACACCCATCGTGCACTAGTGTTAGTAGTTGGCACACACAAATGGTGTTAATATTGGTGCGACTGAAGTGTGGCACCCACAACATGTTTAGGAGCCTCGCACCCCCAACTCTAGCCACCCAATTCATTGGTTCAAGGTGCCTGACACTCGACTCCTCATAATAGACCTTCTCGAAGTACTTACTCGGTGCTAATTAAGGGAATTTCTCATGGTCCCCAAGGTCCCAATCCTCCATTTTTAGATTTGGTATCCGACCCAACAATGGATCCTCAAACAACACATTCTTCCGTAGTAAAGGCATAGAGACCATGAACTTCACAACATCTGGATCTTTGGGCACCTTCATCGTGGGTTTTTCAGGTGGTATGTACTTCGACAACCGAGTTATTGGTTCAACCTCTTCTGCATCAAGCTCCTCTATTTCTCCGCGTAGTTCTTCCTCATCCAGTTCTAGTGGCTCTGTCGGCTATTTGGACTTATCCATTTTTCCCTTCTGGTGGATTTCTATCAAGTTTTTGCTCATCGATTACCGCACCGACACTTTTTGTGGCTTCTTTTGCTTCGTAGAAGTAGACAGCTTAGTCCTTGGTGACCTAGGTGCGGTAGTAGATAATCTTGTAGATATAGGTTCAGCTGGCGTTGCCTTAGATAGGGTTGGCTCAGTCTCAAGGCGAGTTGCAGTCATTCTCTCAATGAAGCTTTGAAGAAAGTAACCAGGCAAGTTAGCGAACTCTAGTCGTGAAAGAAGTTCCTCCCAATCTGGCTCAGACATATAGCATTGTACTTGGCACAAAGCAAGGTGAAAATTCTAAAGGAAAACTCTCAGGAAGCAAAGTGTTCGAATGTGGAGCGGTATGATGTATTTATAGACCAATTTGAATTCAAATCCAACCATTCCCTCCAATTCCTGGTCATTAATGCACATTTGGTGGTAGATTTCCAAAGATATGATCCATAAATGCTTCCTCCCCACTCCTTTCAACAAAAAATTCTCCATCCAATCAGCTACAGTGCTTCCAATGGTTACCTTTTGGCTAGGCTACGCGAGGCCCACCCACCTAATGCAACTCCTTCGACGCAACGCCTCTTGGCACCATCCTTCGATTTGTCACACAATTCCTTCACTTTGCCTTTTGAACTTTCGAGCAGTGTAGTTTAAAGTCCCGTACTTTCTTGTAACCACCTGGAGTACTAAGACTATCCTGCAATCATGTAGTCATTATGTAGGGGCGAGATCACCCCTGTACATCTTCAATTGACTCCCATTGATTTTTCCTGGAAATAATTCCCCATTTAGTTTCGTGAGTTGAACTGCGCCTCCATCTATAATTTCCTTCACAACATATGGCCCCAACCAATGCATCTAAAATTTTCTCAGGAACTTTGTGAACTTACTGTCATATACCAACACTAAATCATCTACCTTGAAGGTGTGATGTTTGATATGGCAATCATGCCATGCTTTTTCATGGTCCTTCTGCAATTGCTGATGAAATCTAGCCAATAAGTGATCCTCCTCCAATTAAACGAGTTGTGCAAGCCGTTCTGTCATGGTATCACGATCAACCATATCGGTAATTGCTATAATTTGTAAACTTGGCATTATGTACTCCATGGGCATTACATCCTCTTGCCCATATACCAACCTGAATGATGTTTGTCCTGTCAACTTTTGCAGGTAGTCCTGTACCCCAGAGGACCGCTAGTATGCGCACATCCCAGTCATTTGGCTTTGCGTTGTAAATATTTGTCAAAGTGCTTTCCAGAATTTTGATGAAGGCTTCTACTGTGCCATTCACTTGAGGGTGATAAGACGCACTGTTCTGATGATATACCTGGAATTCCTCGAGCAATGCAACAATTATTTCATTTAAAAAGTGTGTGCCCCTATCACTCATCAAAATCGTAGGGCAGCCGAACCGAGATAAGATATACTCAAAAATAAACTTCGCAGTTGTAGCAGCGCTACAACCTTTTATAAGTTGTGCCTCCACCCACCTAGTTAAGTATTCATTTGTGATAATGATATAACTAGCCCCTGTCTTCTTCCTTAGTGGTTGTATTGGTCTGACAAAGTCTATTGCCCACTTATCAAATGCCTGCAATGTCACTTGGGGATTTAGTGGTATTTCATCTCTTCGCGACGGTCTCCCTGTCCTCTGACAAACATCGCACACCCTGCAATATATTTTAGAGTCCTTATGCACAGTGGGCCACCAAAGTCTTGCGCGTTGAATATTCTGCGCAAGTGCTCTACTTGCATAATGTCCTCTTGCTATTCCTCCATGTGCTTCTGTAAGGATACTTTTCCGCTTAGACTCTGGAACATACCTACACAATATTTCATCAAATACCATTTTATATAAGTGTCTGGTGGAGAAATTTGTAGCCTAAACCACCAGTTCTTTCTTCTGTTGCATCAAATACCCTTCAAGAGAGGTGCATGTAGAAAAATTGAATTATATCCATGAAGTGATCATCTGTAACGCGAACCGCGAAGAGCTACACATCGGGCAACCCTTCCTCCAAACTTGTAGGCTCATCCACATTCTCAATGCACGATAGGTGATCTGGACCAACATTCAGGTGCCTTGGCTTCACAATTACCTCGAAATCATATTCCTGGAACAACAATAACCATTTGCAGATCTTCCCCTCCAACATAGGCTTGTTGACCAAGTATTTCAGAGCAGAATGATCTGTATACATCTTGAAGTGTGTACCCAATAGATAGTGCCTAAATTTTTGCAGTGCATACACCATGGCCAAACCTTCACGCTCTGTGGTTGAATAGTTCTTTTCCACCTTTGAAAACTTTCTACTGGAAAATGTTGTTGGATGATCAATATATCCTTTGCCTGGTTGGGTCAGCACAACTCCTAGCACAATGTAGGAAGAATCTACATGATTGTGGAACTCTTTCTTCCAATCGGGGAATACTAAAATGGGAACGATGACCATTTTCTCCTTCAAAATATCCAAACACTTCTGGCAGTCCTCGTCCCACCAAAATGTTGCATCCTTCTTCAACAATTTCTCCATATGCGTAATGATTTGCACATATGCTTTGATAAAATTCCTATAATATCTCGTATGACCCAATGTGGCATGCAACTATTTAACATTCTTCGGGGCTTCCAAGTTGATGATTACCGCAATTTTGGCAGGGTCTACCATCAATCCCTGCTTGCAAACAACATGGCCCAAGAGTATCCCATAAGGTACGCAGGATATGCATTTCTTCAAATTAAGGGCTATCTGATGCTTTCGACAAGTATCCAACATGAGGCATAGACTAGCAACATGTCGCCTTACTAATCCAAACACTGTCTAATCATTGAAATAGACCTCCAAAATAATTATGGATAAATTCCTTGAAAGCCGCAATTACCATCCTAGAAAAAATGTAGGGGCATTCTTAAGCCCAAAAGGCATCACAGTATACTAAGGCTTTTCCTTCCAAGATTTATCTTTTGGGAAGGCCCTTCTGGATTGTCATCATGTTGATGTAACCAATGCTACCTGGTGCCATTTGAGTGGCAACACATGTCATTCATATTTGGCCCATTATGGTGCCCAAAACATGAAATATGCACACCACATTTCCTTTGTATTGACATCCTCTGATGCCTATAAAATGTTGCACATCCCTGTTAGAGGGGAGAAAGAAAATGGTCTTGGGACTTGAGTTTTTCAACCAATTCCTTTGTTAAATTTTCAAAGGAAAAACCACCATATTCAAGATTTTACACTTCACTACTCTACATTTCTATGTTGCTACCACATTAACATGCCATTTACCATCTCAAGCCCTCAAATTCTATGTGCACTATGTTTTTTTCAAGGTAGTCATCCCAAGCTATTATCAACCTAGGTTCTAGCCATTTTGGGTACTCTCTTATGTGCTCACATTGGACCATCTAGCGTAAACTTCCACTAGCATGAGCTATGGAATGGGGCTACCTTTGGGCCAATAAAAATGCTTCCTATTGTAGTGTTATCAAGCAATGTTTTCCTAGCTCTCCTTTGGAAACTTTGCTACCTACTCTTACAACTATGTTCAACTTCCAAACTTGGTCTCCACTTTGACCTTTTGCCACCTTTAACTCAAACCATTTGAATTTTTAGGTACCTACGTTTGACTAGAAATAACTCCCAATCTAGGAGGCCATTTGCGGACTTCAATATACTATTGGAAAGCCCTTTTTGAGCATTGTCCAACTATGCAACTTTTAGGACCCTTTGAGATAAAATCCTAAGGCACAAACTCCTTCAAATGGTAAACCAACAAACCATTATACCTCTAATATTTTATATCTTCTCTGCATATCCTACTACTATGATTGTTCTCTAGCAAATCTTGTAAAAACCATGGGACTCCGGTGGTGCAGGTAAATTCTCAGTGCGGACACAAACAATTCCTCTAGCCTGAGAGAGCCGGTCTAGCCATAAACAAAATAGTCTATGGAAAATCTCCTTAAGCTAGGATCAATTAAGAGGGCCTACCTCTTAGAACACTATTTCGCTTGGTGACGATCCTACTTCCTCACTCTAGCTATCCTCTGTTTCCTTCCTTCGAATACCTGAAACAAGAAAACAATAACAAAAACAAACATGATAGCATACAATATTGTATTCAGCCTACTTAATAGGTCCAGGAACATTAAGCCATAAAGATGTAAAATGACACCTCATGTAGGAAATCAATCAATAGTTGCACTTATATAAATCAAAAGAGATTACAACCAGTGCCTTGACGTTGATGGTCTCCTCTGACGTATCCGAGTTCCCACACTTCTGCTAGCACTTCATGGATAGCCTCAACAATGGAAGTTTTAAGGCCTATTTCCCTCTAGTCTCAAACCAAACCAAAATCATAGTATTCTCCCTCAAACATACACTAGAAAGCTACAAGCTATAGATGACTTGTTGATTATTCAAACTTACTCCAAAACTCCAGCTAGCTTTTGCTTGGGAAAAAGAGAGGTTTAAATAACTTGGATGGATGGAAATGGTTCCTGTCATCATGGGAGAAGGTATTTTCTCTTGAGGTTGTTCCATCCTAATAGGGGAAAGGAGCCCAAACTAAATTCCTTGGCTCCACGGCCCAACCATCTACCAAACTTACGTTTCGAAGCTTCTAGAAATAGAAGCTTCGACTCCTTATTTAAAAAACCTTCCAAAAGAGGATCGACATGACTGGAAAAGGGCGCAGTTGCTTTGTAAGGTGCAAGGGCTAGTTTAATCTTTGTAAATTGGTGCGAGGAGGAAACTAGTTAGTAGCGATGGTCTTGTAAACTAGGATAAAAGGAAGATTCTTGGGAAATGATGCAAAGGGGAATTATTCTGCTCATGAAGAGGGACATACTGGGAGTTTCTTCATGATGGGAAGGCATGTTGGGTACACTGTAGAGGTCCACTTGATAAATAGTTAATTAATTTGAGATATAGTTAATTAATCTAACCACTTGATAAATAAAGATATTTAATCATTACTAATAATATTTCCCTCTCAAAAATATAATAAAGTATTCATAGCAACTATATTTTGATTTAGTCTATAATATCTTATTACTTTATAAATCTAAATCTATCTAAATATTTTATTATAAATAAAGGGGTTTTCTCCTCATTCTTCACCATGACCATTCTCATCGTCCCTATTATCATCATGTGACATTTGAGCTCCCATATTTGAGTTCAAGCCTCCATTACCACTTTTTTCCCATAGCATAAATTGAGAGAAATAGTTGAAGCTAAAGTGAAGAGTATCCAAGTACCCATCCCTTAAAGGGGGATTTGCAGACCCAAGTATACATTTTCTCCTCATTAGGTTTGAAAATTATTATTTTTAATAATAAAGATATTTTTTTGCTATTTCCATTGGGTTCTTAATATATAATTTTTTGTTATATGTTTTTGTATATTTTCATGTTATCTACTCCAAAGTTTTCAGCATTTGATTTGCAGGATTAGTGAGCATATTAGCAGTCATCATTTGTTGTTAGGGTGTTTGTCATCAACAACTTAAGTGGATAATTTTAGTACACATTCCAAAACTTTCAATACTAAAAAATGGTGACTCCAATAGGTCTTTATTCGTCAACAAATGGTGACTCAATTGGTTTAATTCAGAACATTGATAACTTTTTTTTCAACATTTTTCAGGATTTCTACCCTTTGCTAGAAAATTCTTGCTTCTATTGGGTTTCCATATCTTTTTTGTGGGTCATGGGTACCATCCACCGAGGATATGGCACAATATGGAATAGATCTATTGGGAGGGACCTTTGTTAGGGGAGAACACTTTTTGGACCAGTAACCGCACCCTAGAACACACTTTTTGACCAGTTTCTACATTAGGTGTACTTAATAGGTCAGAATCCATGTGCTCCTTTTTTCTAGATTTTTTTCATAATTTTCATTTTTTGTCTGAGAGTTTTGCCTATGTGTTGGGAAGGGTTTACATACTATTCTTGGTCAATCCTGGGCCTAGAATCTTTTAGTATTTTTCTCATTTTGAGGAAGGAAAAAACACTTTAGGGTTTAGAATAGACCGGTGCCATTTAGGAGAAAATTTGTTGAGTTAAGGAGTATAGTTTATATAAATTTCAGCTAATGTTTTCCTACATTATTTCCATAATTTTCTAGTCCTTTTTAGGCCATAATTACAACTCTTTGTTTCCTTCTAAGACTTGTGATGCTTTTCTTTTTAGGATCCTCTTGAGCATCCTTCGTTTTTTGGAGTTTCATTTTTGCTACTTTCCAACACTATGCCTCTTTTTTTTGGTTGGTATATTTACATCATTTCAGCGTATTTGGCCTTAGATCTCAGTACCTATAGACATTAGATATTTTTATCCATTCATTCCTTTGGGTCACTTTTTTTTTTTCCATCACTTTTGTTGCTTCTTCCTATCCATTTTTGATGGAGTATTGTGTGGTTCAACTCGCCTTTTATTTTATTGTTCATTTCTAGTATTATTTACAGCTTATTCACTTTATTTTTCAGAAGCATTGGCATCATAAAACATGCTCAATTAACTTATCCATTGGCACAATACATGCACTCACCCTAAGAGAATGTGATCTTGGCTACATGCTCCAAGCTAAGACTCCAAACACTCCACATTAGAAATAACTTAACTCACATAGATTAAGGATATTTTGGAAATAAGGCAAAAGAATCTAGTAGTTAGGTTTAGGATTTGTGGGATAGGATTCCAAAAACTATCAGGGTCCAACCCTAACCCCCTTATTTATGTAATAAGGTCGAGCCATAGTTATATTTATTTAAATAGTCAATAAAGCTCATATTAATAATTGTAAGTGGTTGACCCACATTTAAAGAAGGGACCACAGTTAGTTGCAACTGGGCCATGGTATTAGATAGATGGTATTAATAAGAACCACAGTACTGACCCATGGTATTACATGTATGAATCCTATATAAAGGATAGAGACTCCCCTTGAGGAGCATCATGTCTTATTTTGTACTTGAGCCTAGCTCTATTGGAGGTTGCCCCCTCGAAGAGGCAAGTGAACATTGTTTTCCTTTTCGAATAATAAAATACATGCTATTATTTCTTATTGTTCTATATTCTAGGTATATTTATTCACATATTTGGTATTCTAGTATCTTCTCGTAGGTCAAGAGCATAACAAGTGGTATCAGAGCACTTTCCAGGGCGAATGGGATCTCCATTTTTAGCATAATTTTTTTTTGGCTAGAGTCATGTTCCAGTGCCTTTAAACCGTGGGATCTGTCATTGAGTGCATAAACCTGTGGATTTGGGGAGGCATGCACACAGGAAATACAAGAGGTTGTCATGCTTGTTGGAATCCCTAGTAACCCCTGTGGGTACCCCTTCGAGTAGTAGCACATTAGATAGAACCGTGCACAAACTGTCTTCCAAGTACCCTCTAGGTATATCGGAAGCCCCCTAGACTCTCTTGACACCTTTCCATAGATAAATTGTTGGTCGTCTTGCTACTAAAGTACACCAAGAACATAACTCGAGGAGATTACTTGCACATACGATAGGGTAGTCGAGTTGTATGGCTAAGGGTATGGTTGATCCTCCTTGGTTAGTGCCCTGAAAGATTGGGCCAAGTACTACTGTCAGACCATTATATATATTGCGATCTGCAACACCTGACATTCCTTGAGACCATGTTCCCTTATCTCTCTCTCTATCATACATCATCTTGGCCAAATCAGATCTAGCAGATTGGGTCTTGTCGCAGACGCAACAATCAATTCCGCCATTCAGATCTATCAAATTCGCCAATCATATCTATCAAATCCACCATTCAGATCCAACAGTTTGGGTTTTGTGGTAGTCGCAACAATCAGATCCGCCATTCAGATCTAGCAGTAGGGGTTCAATCAATGCCACATTCTTACTCATACTCTGCAGTTGAGGGTTTCACTGAAAGATCTGACTATTTGTCTGGCTCCTATACCTAGGCATGATTCTCGTAGGACATTGGGTAGAATTAAATTTTCTGGGAATCATCTACTGCTGTATTCCTAAGCAAGGAGTAAAACTCCTTTCAGAGTGAAAAAAATGAGTTGGAGACCCTACCGGGATGCTTATAGGAGACTTAGCCCATAAGAATCAGGTCGACGGGTTGAGCAAGGTGGTACCATTCACTTGTCAACATTAAAATTTAGGGTGGTCCCAAATATTTTTTCACAGTAATGACAAGTGCACCAGATCTGTGCATGGTACAAACCAGAGCTCAAGCTATGACCAATGAGAAGATAGACACCCTTGAATAAAAGTTGGAGGCATTAACGAAGCAGATCCAGACCTTAAATGACACAATCACAAAGGGAAAGTTGGGGGAACAATCAGAGGCATATGATTTTAATGAAAACCTTGAGGGAGAGTTTAGCCATTCTCTTCACTTCTATGGAAACCACCAACAATCCCATCCTTGACCACCCAGGCTGGACATGTATAAATTTGATGGCTCTCATCCGGCCATATGGCTAGCACAAATGGAGTAATATTTCACATTGAATCACATCAGAGATGATGCGACTAAGCTAAGTGTGGGAAGTTGTACTTGGACCAAGAAAGATGGCAATGGTGGCAGTGGCATAAACACTGCTATGTAATGCCAATTACTTGGCAGATATTCTCAAAAGCCCTTTCTAATCGCTTTGACTATGAATCTAAATTTTTGGGTCGTCTTACTCAACTCCGACAAATAGGCACATCGCAAGAATATATTAAAGCCTTTGAAGCATTAGCCTTCTGCATAGGAGGTCTAGCAGATGAATTCTACTTGGAATGTTTTTTCAGTGGTCTCAAAGATGCCATACAAGCCCACGTCTGACTACAACACCTAGTCTCATGGCTGGGAGCTCGCAAGATATCTCATGAAGTAGAACGCGCATTAGTGGCCTAGTCGACTTGTCCAAATTTCATAGCCAAGGGATGCCCCACCCAAGCTCTGAGCACTACCAAAACACTTAAGGTTCACAAGGCGTCACCAACAGAAATGGTGGAAAGAAGAAAGAAAGGATTGTGTTACTACTGTGATGAGAAATACTCCCTGGGGCATACATGTACGGAACCAAAATTATTACAAATTGATGCTACTGATCACAGTTCATCCGAGGAAGCCCTACCATTTGAGGGTGTTATATGCCTAGGGGGGATAATATGGGGTACCAAGGGAGGTACCCAAGGTAATAATGTAATAATGGGTTGGGCCATAGTAATAAATAAGGTGGTTAACCCATATCATGTAAGGGACCACAAGTAGTTAGTAATAATGTAATGGGCCCATGGTATTAGTTGGATGGTATGAGGGAACCATGGTAATGATCCATGGCATTGTATGTATGAGGCTTATATAGAGACTAGAGACTCTACATGGAGAGATGTTAAGGAATAGTCAAGGATTATTGTATGTACAAGCATATGGCTTGTACCCCATGTTATATGCATAGGGGGGATAATATGGGGTACCAAGGGAGGTACCCAAGGTAATAATGTAATAATGGGTTGGGCCATAGTAATAAATAAGGTGGTTAACCCATATCATGTAAGGGACCACAAGTAGTTAGTAATAATGTAATGGGCCCATGGTATTAGTTGGATGGTATGAGGGAACAATGGTAATGATCCATGGTATTTTATGTATGAAGCTTATATAGAGACTAGAGACTCTACATGGAGAGATGTCAAGGAATAGTCAAGGATTATTATGGGTACAAGAATATGGCTTGTGGAGTGTTCTCCTTCCTTAAGGAGTGAATGTATGGTGTTGCCCTACCTTAAGGGTTTGATAATAAAGAAGCGTTTCTATCTTATTTCTTGGGTTTATTTCTATTGTCTTATATTTCCATATCAGAGTTATAACAGAGGGAATAGAGGAGGAAGATGAGGACAACCAAAAAATGAGCCCCCAACTCCACTTGAAGAACCAATTATCTTGCTTCATGCTTTGGCAGGAATTTCTTCACCCCAAACTCTCAAAATCAGAGGTTTTATTAAGCCTCACCCTATAGTAGTCTTTATTGATAGTGGTAGTACACATAACTTTATCCATCAAAGAGTCAGTGAAGAAGTGCATTGTTTTGTCAAAGCAGTCTCTAATTTCCAAGTCTAAATTACTGATGGGGGGACAATAAAATGTGAAGGCAATTGTGAAAATGTCAAACTTCAAATGGGGGATTATCACCTAAAGACACACATGTTTGCCATCCACATGGGTTGGTGTGACATTATCTTGGGTGTTGAATGGCTCCGTACAATCGGCCCAATCACAATGGATTTCTAGGAGTTATATATGAGCTTTAAGTAGAATAATTACACACATACCCTCCGCTGTGTTAGAAAATTATATATTACAGAGCAATGGAACACATAAAATATTGCAGAAATATAAACATAGAAAACACATAAAACAAGAGAGACACACATATACATGGTTCACCCAGTTTGGACTATGTCCACCCCGAACATCCAGTCCTTCCTTTCTATTATCCAGCAAAATGAAGAGACACAACCTACAACAAATCCGCTGTAATATCCTCTGTTTTCTCTCAGAGTCTCACCTCTCTGCTTCTTGCTCAGAGAATACACATCTATTACACAGCCTCAAATACAATGCCCTCATACAAAGAGAGGGGTTTCCTTCTAGGGTAAAATACCCTAAACTAAACATAAGTTCTACCGTAGATCATCCGCCTAACAAACAACCCAGATTGACTAGAAATTACTATACTTTTACAAGGCAATTTTACATATATTTTTAGCTTCAGGGGCGTTGCCCCCGAAACCCCCTACTAGGGGGGGGATCCCGAAAGGTCGTAGCTGCCCCCCTGGACACCCCCTGCAGCGAATATTTTATGGGCGACGTTGCCACCCCCATTTCAAATCGGGGTCCAATGTGGCAATACCTTTGAATATAGAAGATAATCAGGCTCCACACCCAACACGCGGACTCCAAGCAGGTGCTCCTTCTATGATCAACTCACATAGGATGGAAAAATTGTTGAGAAAGGGGCCACCATGGAGTTATAGCCCAATTTAATGCCATCCAAGCCTTTGAACCCACTTCCCTTCATATTCACCCTGAGATGCAACAAGTCTTAAACAACCATCTTCAGGTCTTTGACAAGCCTCATGAGCTTCCACCCTCGAGGGGGGAACACGATCATATCATTAATTTGGTCCCAGGGGAACAACCACCAAATATGTGCCCATATAGATATCATTTCGCCCAAAAGAATGAAATTGAAAAAATCATGAAGGAACTCTTGGAAGCCGGTGCCATTCATCCTAGCATTAGTCCTTATTAATCGCTTATGGTCATGGTGCTCAGAAAAGATGGGGAATGGCATATGTGTCCAAACTTCAGGGCCCTCAACAAGATGATAGTCAAAGATAAATTTCCCATCCCGGTTGTTGATGATTTGCGGGATGAACTAAATGGGGCTCAATTCTTTACTAAGCTCGACCTTCGCTCAGGCTATCACCAAATTTGCATGAAAGAAGTAGACATTCCAAAGACTTCTTTCCAGACTCATGAAGGCCATTATGAATTCCTGGTCATGCCATTTCATCTCTGTAATGCCCCATCCACTTTTAAGAGCCTCTTGAATCACTTGCTCAAACCATATCTTAGAAAATTTGTCCTTGTTTTCTTTGATGACAACCTCATCTACAACCTCACCTGGGAAAAACATCTTTAACATGTAAACCTTCTCTTGCAACTACTTCGGAAGCATAAATTATTTGTCAAATTGTCCAAGTGCTCTTTTGGAAGGGAAGAAGTTGAGTATTTTGGCCACATTATGGGGTGTGAAGGTGTTAGGGTGGATCCCAGAAAGATCCAGGCAATGCAAGATTGGCCTCAGACAAAGGCCTTGAAAAGCTTGAGAGTATTTTTGGGTCTCACCTACTACTATCGCAAATTCGTTCAAAATTATGGTCTCATTGTTGGACCCCTCACTCACCTTCTCAAGAAAAATTAATTCCTCTATAATGATGAAGCGCAATAGGCATTTATTTCTCTCAAACATGCCATGTGTTCCACTCCAGTATTGGCACCACTCGACTTCACCAAATCTTTTTTGATTGAATGTGATGCTTCAGGTACGGGTATTGGGGTTGTCTTAATGCAGGATGGTTGACCCTTGGCCTTCACTAGCCAACAACTAAGTGGGACAAATTTCGGACAATCTACCTATGATAAGGAGATGATGGCCATCTTACATGTAGTAGATACTTGGCAACCATACTTATTGGGGCGGCATTTCCAAATCCGCACAGACCATCAAAGCCTTAAATATTTTTTAGAGCAACACCTATCCTCGCCACAACAAAATAAATGGATAGCCAAAATGTTAGGATATGATTATGAGATAATTTACAAGAAAGGGCGTGAAGATGTCGTAGCAGATGCTTTATCACGCCAATTTGAGAAGGAAAGCACCCTGCTAGCAATCTCTCTTACCATTCCAGAGTGGATTGAAGAGGCTCGCAAGGAATGGTTTTCACATCCTTTTCTCTCCCAACTCATTAATAAATTGCAAGCGGATCCAAGTTCCAAAGTGGGCTACTCTTGGCAGGATGAGATGCTTCGCTGCAAGGAAAAAGTAGTGATATCACCAACATCCACCCTCAAAAGCCACATTTTGGCAGAGTTGCACTCATCTCCCATTGCAGGCCATTCAGGCTTTCAAAAGACTTATGCTCGCACTCGACGTTCATTCTTTTGGAAAGTCATGAAAAAGGACATTCTTACTTTTGTAGTTGAGTGTGATGTGTGTCAGTGCCACAAAGGAGAAACAGTCAAATCCCTAGGCACATTATAGCCATTGCCCATCCCTGCCTCAATCTGGATGGAGGTTTCTATGGATTTCCTTACGAGTCTTCCGAAGTTAGGCAACAAGTCAGTGATCATGGTGGTTGTGGATAGACTTTCTATGTATGCTCATTTTTGTGCCCTACCCCACCCTTTTACACCAGCTTTGGTGGCTCAATCTTTCATGGACCATATCTTCAAATTACATGGCATACCCACTTCCATTGTGTCTAATTGTGACCCGATCTTCACCAGTAACTTTTGGCATGAACTCTTTAGGCTACAAGGTACCCAAATACAACTCAGTACTTCCTATCATCCCCAAATTGATGGTCAAACTGAGGCAGTCAACAAATGCCTAGAGACCTACCTCAAGTGTTTCACTTCAAAAATGCAACATCTATGGGTACAGTGGTTACCTCTAGCTGAATGGTGGTATAATACTAACTATCATGCCACCACCAAAATGACTCCATATGAAGCAGTTTATGGTCAACTCCCTCCTTCACCTATTTCTTATATCCAAGGATTCTCGAAGGTACAAACAGTGGATCAACTCCTACAGAACCATGCAACCATGTTGGCCCACCTCAAAGAGAATCTCCATCAAGCTCAAAATCGCATTAAGTAATAGGTAGAATAACATTGTTTAGAGCGCAATTTTCAAGAAGGGGATCAGGTATTCTTGAGGCTACAACCATATAAGCAAACATCACTCAAAGACAAGGGTTGTCAGAAATTATCTCCAAAATTCTACAGACCATATCAAATACTTCAGTGCATCAGAGAAGTAGCCTACAAGCTAGCCTTGCCACCCACTGCAAAAATCCATCCTGCCTTCGATGTCTCATGCCTCAAGAAATTGGATAGGAATCATTGCAGAATTCAAACCAGTCTATCGGAATTGGATGAAGAAGGTTCACTCTGGCTCCAACCTAAATAGGTTCTTGCACACGAGAACGGCACCTGTGCAGGTGCACAATTAATGAAGTCCTCGTCAAGTGGAAAGACACCTCTCCAGAAGATGCGACTTGGGAACCAACCACTATTCTTCAGCAATTTCCACAGCTTCAACCTTGAGGACAAGGCTATTTTTATGGGGGAGGGCATGTTAGGGTCCAACCCTGACCCCCTTATTTACGTAATAAGGTTGAGTCATAGTTATAGTTAGTTAAAGAACCAATAAAGCCCATATTAATAATTGTAAACTGTGGTTGACCCGCATTTAAAGAAGGGACCACAGTTAGTTGAAAATGGGCCATGGTATTAGATAGATGGTATTAATAAGAACCATGGTACTGACCCATGGTATTGCATGTATGAATCCTATATAAAGGATAGAGACTCCTCTTAAGGAGTGTCGTGTCTTATTTTGTACTTGAGCCCAGCTCTATTGGAGGTTGGCCCCTCAAAGAGGCAAGTGAATATTTCTTTCCTTTTTGAATAATAAAATACATGCTATTATTTCTTATTGTTCTGTGTTCTAGGTATATTTCTTCGCATATTTGGTATTCTAGTATCTTCTCGTAGGTCAAGAGCATAACAAAAACCCCCTTTCATCACTTACACCAAGACATAGACAATTATGCTTATAGGGAGCTTAAAATCCTTCACAATCCCATGTTCAAAACTGGTGGACACCAGAAACGCGATTCATGGCGGGTGAAGCTTAGGTCTTAGTGTGTGCAACTATCCACGAGGTTACCTGACTCGTTGGTCAAGGGATCCAAATTGTTGACTAAATACCAAGAATAACACGATTTGACCACCCCTATGGGATGAAGGTAGCCTTAGTGTCGAGTCTTAGGAAAACACCCTATAGGGATGGTTGTTGGAAGCAACCATCTTTGTACCCCACCTTCGTCTAGTTAGCCCTACTTGTGGACATCAGACCCCATCAAATAAGAAGTATTTTGGAAAGCTATCTAAAACAATAGAACTAGGGCTTGATTCATGATTTAGACAACCTATAGGCTAGAGGTATTTTTTTTATATGAGGTGTTTGGTTGGATTAGAGTAACATATCATTATAATTAGTTTTCACTTCACATCATTGCATTAGGTGTTTTCTTGTTGTTTTTTACTTTCTTTCTTTATCCTCTCCCAATAGTATTTCAAGTTTTATTTTGTCCTGACACCATTTCACCCCCAAAATGCTTGTCATGGAGACTTCATGGCCTTCACCATTACTTTCCTTTAGGAGATTCTCTCACCCCTACTTGACAAGTAAGTGTTCCTCGATCCCATCCTCCACCTAGTCCACATACAAACTCTACTTCTTCTTATTCCTCAAGTTCCTCCTTTGATTACACATCTTGCCAACGCTAAGTCACTACCATGTTAGGTGCTAATGTAGGTAGTGAAAACCTAGGTGGTAACACTAGTCCTAACAAGGGTAACCCTACAGGTGGTAACACTAGTCCTAAATAGGGTAACCCTACAGGGGGTAACACTAGTACTATCTAGGGTAACACTACAGGTTGTAACACCAAAACCTCTTTAGATATGGCCACTAATCCAATCTTACTTCCCTAAATGGTTGGTAAACTCAAATATCAACATGTCTTTCTGTAGTGCTAAAGAAGGTATCACATAATTTGAAAACGGATTGTTTTTGCCCCTCAAATTCAATTATTTGTATGAGAAATCATGTGCATGATCCAGGTACTAAGATTTACATTATTGTATTTACTAAAGAGTAAGTGAATGCTAAAAATGGGTTTTATATCCAAGTAATAAAATCAGTATAGAAAATTGGAATAGTTTAAAATCTAGAAGTGGATGAAACAATGTGCAATATATAAATAATGACAAATAAGAAGAAAGTACATGTTTGAAGACATGCACTAGGAAAATTGGGGCTCTTGACATTGAGAGTTCACTAGAGAAACATTGTGCCTAGGTTGCCAATGATCAACTTTAGGACATTGTCAACTTATGAAGCTATTGTAATGAAAAATGTAAATTCCTTAAATTATATTGTAATTTTCCAACATAATTTTGAATTGTGGAAAGCTTGTTGGAATAAATTTCTTCCAAGGCTATATCAACTACATGTAATAATAATTTGAAAATTTCATACGAATAGGTTGGTTGGATATAAAAGGATCTTAAACTTCTCAGAAGCCCTAGCTATAAGGTTGATTTTGGCAGTTCATCTCAAGTATAGGTTTGTGGCACAAAGTTATAAAAAAGAAAGCGTACCTACCCTCCTCCAATCATGCAATGAATCCAACGTATTATGAAGGTGGAAACTAATGCCTCTCATGTTTGGTGAGTACCAACAAAATCATTTCTTATACCTTTCTTATTATTGGGTCGCATTTTAGTTAACAAACAGGGAATGGAAATTCTATTAGAATTACAAGTGACATTTGGATTGGTTTAGAATTTGATTTACATATGGATAAAAATATAAACATATTCATGGATGATGCAAGCATTCTATATAATAGACCTTGTTATTGGCTTAAATGAAACATTGACAACAAAAACGTCATTTGTGGATCTTCCTTCCTTAACAAACAATTCCATGTATCTCTCAAACATATACTCTAGCACACAAGATTCCCTCGGTTACTCCTCTTAGAAACAAGTTGTTCATTAAAACAGCTGGAGTAATTGGATGACCCATATAACCATCTCCATTTTCACTTGATACGCACTAGTATAAAGTTGTTAGAAGATGTAGAAAAGCGAGAATGGTGAGCATATCCATTGACATGAAAACACATAGTGAACTTCAGATATAGTATAGAGTTTTAGTTTGGATAATAAAAAGGATTGTTGACAATGGTAAGGAAATTTGATCTCCTTTTAAAGGGTTGATGATGATTGTTAGTCATGATTATCAAAGCTAAAGGTTGAAAAAAAAAAATCCTAAATACCATCTGATTACCACATGAAATTTTATGATTAGAATAGTTAGATAACGCACATTGATTCTAGGGCTAGCTGGAAAGTATAAAGTTGCTAGAATTGGTCTAAACAGTATTTTCTCTATGCAAGGTAGAAGGAAAAGAGGATTTAAAGCACATTTATTGGAATAATTAATTATTCCAAACAATCTATTGTCCCTATCCATGTCCTCGTGGGCCCTATCCATGAGACGACATGGCATCGCCCACATGGAGGCCATGTAGGTACCTTCCAAGAATGGAATCATGTTGGTTAATGTGGTTGTGCCATCTGGGCCACATGTGGATGCCACATGAATACCACACGGGTGCCATGTGGCAGCCCCCATTATAGATGATGCGTAATATGATTAAGAAAAGTTCAAGTAGGAATAACTTTCAATTCGGGAATCAGATTGAGATAAAATCTCCACGAGATGAACATAATTGTAGCATCAGATTTTATATTTTATGTTGTGAACTCATCTTCATAATAAACATTAAGAATCAGGTCAATTCAACAAGTAACCCTTTCCACAACCCAATCTAGTAATGGGGTGGGAGAAGTTGTTAGTACTCGGTGGGAGAAGATGTTATAATTGCAAATGTAAACAAAAGGCAAATCTTGAAGTGAGCTTGGACAACATGATGGATTGTCCCATAAGAAAAGCACATGCACAAAGGCCATCTTTTTGGATAATTTTTGTTGAACCTTGGAGGCACGTATATCCTTCCCCAGTGCAAGGAGTGAGAGGATGACCATGTATTGAAAGTTACATACAAGTGTCATAGAAAATATCTCCAATACCCTCTAGTCTCCAACAATTTTGCATGAATACATTTGTCATTGAAAATTCGTCCAATATTAGTTTTAGGGGAAATACCCATTTCAATCTCTTTCATTATATCTCTAATTCCACCAAAGTTACCATGGATTCTCTTGAATATGATGGATTAGCAAACTTTACTATTCTGTGTTGTATGCTTTGAAACCAAATTTGTTAATTCCAACTCTAATTTTGATTTGAGAGAAAATCGCCATCTAATTAAAATGACCAAAACAAACCCTTTCTATAATATGATATATTTAAAACCCATATAAATAAAAAACAATGTTAATCTGCCCATTCAAAAAGCCCATTGATAAAAAATTATAACATCTAGAATGTGCCCAAAAAAAATTGGGTTCCCTTAACACATATCTTCTAATTTATAAAGTCACTTAAAAAAAATAAAACTCAAACTTAATCATAAGAAACAAAACCATATTTCAATTTGTGGAAACTCACCATTAAAAAGGCGTGACCCGACTTCATGTGGTGTCCTTCTCAAGGGAGTCAGCCTACCTTCATGGACTTCATGTGGTGTCCTTCTCAAGGGAGTCGGCCTACCTTCATGGACGCTTGATATAAATACTAAAACCCAGTATAAAGTGAAAGACATATTTCATTGGACTCAATCACCAAGTTGGACATTCATTGATATATTTCGTACTACTCGTTCGGCCATCTTCTCGGAGATTCTTTCTTCAACAAAATCGTGAAGGGAAAGGGGTTAATTTGTGAGTGAGAACATGGAACCTTTTTACACCGACAATGCAAAAGATCATGAGCACGAGTCAGAGGTGATTCTTGATTTGCTGCCTCCAAGATTTAGAGAAATTAGTGACAGTTCAACAGCCATGGAAAGTTTCAATTTGATGAACGACGATCTTATAAGCCATCGAATTATTCCAAGCCTCGACGGCCATCTACGGGCCCTCATTTCTAACGCCAGGTCTGGACTTATTGCTAACAGACTTCGACATTTGGTTGACGCAGCCCCGCCGCCACCACGACAATGCAATCTTCTGTTTCGCGTGAAACCAAGAGGTTGGCACCAGAGACACCACCGCCGTCGCCGTGAAACCACGGTGAGTGAAATAAATTTTATCGAGTGTGCCATCAGAGACAAGAGGTTGTCACCCTTCCCTCAACATGAGTTCACGGCTTTAACTATTCCGCATGAGTTGCCACCAGAAGAATTCTGTAACGGATGCCCCCGTGGTGAATCTTTTGTGGAAGCGATCGGACATAAAATTATTTTCTGGAATAGTACAGATCATCGGCAGCATCCCTTCTGTTACATACTAAATTCGGACCAGAACTCCGATAGGTCTTTCCGGGCTTTGGATACTTCCACAATAGCTGGAGAACTCCACAACGAGTTTTATGATCGGATTAGGAAAGTAACAGTCGGAGATCGGTTGATAGTGTTGTTGGGTACCGGTAGAAATCGTGCAACAGTGTTGTCCTTAGACGTAAACTCTGAAAAGTGGTCACTTCTTCCAGAGTGTCCGTACAACTTAAATGTTACACCTATCCCGTGGAAAGGAAAACTGTATCTAGTAAATCTTACTAGCTGGGTATATACAGGCAACGATGATACTACCATACTCGTTCCCATGCACTTCGACTTTCAGAGCAACGTGTGGGTAGTGGGAGGAGAAGTGAACACAACGTTTGCTCGGCATTTAATGAAATTTCCTATATATGTTCCGCCTTCCTCCCGTAACTTCCGTAAATTCTTTGTCACGTGCGCGTTCGGGAGATGTATGATATCCTCCAAATCCGGAACACTTTATGCCATATCTCAGAGGGAGTATGCCAGTGGCGATTATGGCGAGTATCCCGTTGGGGCTATTTACGCTATGGATGATTTAGCAAGTGGATGGAGGCTAGTTCAGAGCCGGAAAAGTGAGCACACTCAACAAGTTGATCCCTTCAAACTCCCTAAGCTTCCTAAAGGTAAATATGTATGGACTAGAACTAACTGTTGGGAAATAAATGAGCACGATATACTCCTGGTTGTTCTACATCTTGTGTATATGGAAAAGGGCCTCAGGGCGAGGTATGCGTGGTGGACATTCAACAAAGATGACGGTGTTAAAAATTATGGTTACGAGGAGTTAAATCGGTCGGCTTTAAAAAATGCTTCCGATATTTCACTCTTGAAAATTGAAATGTGAAAATTTTGAAATTGATTTATTAATGATAATTTTTTTAATTGATTTTGTTAATGATTTAATAGTTCAACCAACTTTTCTATATGTATTTGCTATCTATATTAGTTAACGGAAAAAAAAAATCTTTCGAACTTTTTTAATAAAAAATTTAACCATAATAAAAATTAATCTTTTCCTCTTTGTGTTCTCTTTCCCTCTCCTTGGGATATGCTAGCGAGGGAGGTATTCTCTATAAGTATCTTTTCATTGCTGAAATTTATTTTTCCTTAAGAAAATTTTTCTCATATAGGTTTCTGGCCAAAGTCTTTAATGGCCTTAGGAAAATGTATCAATCTCCTTTAGTCATAACCTAGCCAAATCCTCTTGGAATTTGAGTTCTTTTAGCTTCTTAGGTGAGAATTTTCTTTTGGACCATTCACCTTTTTATTCAATGTCTTTTATGACCTAGCAAAGTCCTTCTGGCTTCAAAGGTGAATTACATCTATCTCCTCCAGTCGACATAGCCAAGTCCTTTTGGCTTCTAAGGGGCAGATTTGTCCAATCCTATAATTTCCCTTAGACACTCACTTAAGGCTGACCTATTCAAGTCCTCCTGACTTAATAGTTGAATGTATCCTATAATTTCCTCATTAAGTACCTTAGGTCATTCACCTTTTTGGTCAAATTCCTTTATCACTTAGGCAAGTCATTATGGCAGCCAATTCGTCTAAGCTTTAGAGGTGAATGTATTCATCTCCACTGGTCAAATTCCCTGTTGCAAAGATCTAATCATTCCCTTCTAATAAGGGATACATTCAACATCAAACTAAGCTCCTTTTGTCCTTTTACGTTGGGTTGGGTAAAAGAAGTTTTGCAAAGAGGAAGAGATGAAGAGGAAAAATCTTACTTTGTGGCTATAATGATAGACATAAGGATTGCGCTATATTGGATTTTACTTGTAAAACATTTCTCTCCAAAAATATTAGGCAATAACTTGTCTAAAAATAATTATTTCAAAAGCAATTCTAACACATATAAATGCTAGAAGAAATAATGTGTAGTTATAATGGAGTGACATCTTCCTTTTTTATGGTTGATATCAATAGTGAATCCCCATATAAACTAAATATATATTTCATACTATCAATATTGAATGATATTTTTCTATGGATAGTCTCCTTGTCTTAGTGAAAATAAATCTTGATCCATATGAACTTGGTGAGCATCTCAAGCCCAAGACCTATCCATTCATTGGTTTCATGTGTCATTAATGAGACACATCATGTGCACCCATTTATGCTACTTGAGCTTATGGAGACACCTCTTCATCTACTATCTCCTCAATGTTGAAGTTAGTGCCTATACATGAGACCCTACCTTATGGATGACCCCTTTATAAACACATTTCATGGTCTACATAGTTATCATCACTAACAAAAACACTTGTACATGAGACTTTGACTTAGGGATGTACATCATAGGTATAAGCACCCAGGATAATTCTTTTAAAATGGATATGGAATGATGGGATCCCCTTATCGATGTAATAGGATTGATGAGATAACTAGAGTTAATAATAGTATATGTATAATGATAACTCAATGTAAGTCTTAACCATGTAAAATTAATTATTGCAAAAAGATTCTTAATAATATAAGAAATATGTAATGGCTTACATGCTTTTTTAATGAATCTACTTTACTCTTTAAAGTGTTCACCTTTCCAGTATCACATTTTCTTCAATCATCTCTCATAAAGTGATACTAAACATTAATAAGCTCTGTCTTAGAATGATAAGTTGATTTTTTCTCTGAAATGATTTCACTCTAACTATCACAATATATCCTTACATCCTTTTGTGTCAATCGAATGCTTGAACAAAATCTCTATAACAATATTGCTTCCTTCCTTGAATGAATGGTTCTCATGTATTTAAGTTCTCATAACTCTAAAAGTAGAACACTATGGAGAGTTCTAATCCTTCCAACCATGGGTTTAATATTAAATTTTCTTCCTCCTATAATTCTAGTTCTCATTTGATCCCATAGGAAAACATCACCACCATCATATGTTTCATACTCACAAAATGATTCCCTATGAGAAGTCATATGACAGGATGCCCTTGAGTCAAACAACTTTGATCTACATGTGTACTTGAAGATTACAAGTACACATTTACTCCTTCGATTGAGGAGGTTTTCACTTCTATAGGAATATCATCAAACACCTTCCCTTAGCAAATTTGTATCTGAAATATTTCTTGCAATTCCCTTCTTTTCCGCATCTACAACATATCATTAAGAATACTCTTGCATCTAATGAAAATGTGTATATTTTATGATACATCATATACATAATCTGGGATACATTCATTGGTTGAATTTTGAGGTTGAAAATGAGCTTCCACAGGAAAATAATAAAAATAAAAGTTAAAATAATAAAATAAATATTATGAATTTTTAAAGAAAAAACATAAACTACTTTTTTATTGTATTTTTGAATTATCTCCTTATAGGGTTACTCAAATGTCAAGTGTATACACCAGTTGGATCCAGAATTAAATTCCACACCCAACGATTACCCACTCTGCATACTTCTGGGAAGACCCACATAAATTTTTTTTAAATTCTTTAAAGAAACTTCTTTAACACATTTTTTAATGTATCTTCAAATTTTTTCAATGTGGGTCTTCTTATAAGTATGCAAAGTGGATACTCATTGGATGTGAAATTAAATTTTACATCTAATGGGTATCTACACTTGACATTTGAATAAGCCTTTAAGGATATAAGTTGAAAATACAATTAAAAAATAGTTTTCTTCTCTTCCCTCCAAAATATTTACCCCTGGGGATGACATCATCATAATAAGATCTCTTAAAGTTAATTGTGTTAATAAATTACTTTTAGGCACATTTTTTACCTATAAATCCCCCTAATATTGGATGAATATGGGGTGCATGTGGACCCAACCAAGATCCAAGTCATTAAGGATTGGCGAGCCCTAAGGAATCTAACAAATTTTCATAGCTTCTTGGGCCTATGTTGAAGTTTTATGTTGGGGATATCTTGTATAAATTAGCTCTTAAGTCAAATGATTAAGGGTGGAGAAAAATAAAGCTTTTTGTAGTGTGAGTTATAATAGAAACCATTAACCATCCAAGGTAAACTTTATTCAAGATGAGTTGTGTAATGGGTCTGCCTATGGGCCAATAATAATGGTTTTTGTTGTAGTATTTCTATGCAATGTTCACTTGGAATCCTTTAGCAGCTCCACTACCTACTCTTCCAACTTTTTTCTATTTCTAAAATTGATCTCCTCTTTGACCCTTCACCACCTTTAACTTAGCCCATTTGAATTTTGAGGTACCTGCATTTGACTATCAATAACTCCTAATCTAGAAGGCCATATATGGACTGCAATATACTGTTGGAAAGCTCTTTCTGAGCAATATCCAACTATGCCACTTTTAGGAGAATTTGAGATAAAATTTTAGCACAAAAATCACTTCAAATCCTAGACCAAGAAACCATCATACCTATATGATTCTATAGCTTCTCTAGATATCTTGATACTATGATGGTTGTCTACCAAAACCTCTAGCAACCATGGGATTCCTCCTGAGCTTAAAATGAATCATGCAAATCAATGTTGGCCCAATTTCCATCATTTCTAGCCTAGTTGACATCAATTCCAACATAGTTGATACCACCATCCATCTAGATAATTCCAAATGTGCAGCAACATCTATACCATTAAGAACTAAGGAACCTAGCTTTCCATGTAATGATAGACCAACACTCTCAATAGCCTGTGGGTATATTTCTTGTTGGACATCGTATACCATATTTTTTTCTCTACCTCTAAGATAATGTTCATTTGCGAAGAGACTATTGTTGGCCCAAATGTGACATTGAGATCGGGGGGAGCGAATCTATGTGAGGTCAATTTTACAATTTCCCAACCTTTCTTAATTATACAAATCATATATAAATGGACCATAAAAATTATAACATCAACTAAAATAGTGCATTATCATATAAGAAAAATAAAAAGAAGAAATCAACAGATCAAGAAACCATCACATCACAAGGAGACATATTTTCTTATGTGGAAACCCATATGGAAGAAAACCATGAATCTGTATCTTCAATTCATTTACATTAATTTGCAAGATCAAACCTACTTGAGGAAACTACCCCCAAGATATCCAAGTTTCCTCTTGTGGTAGGCTACAACCTAATTGAAACACCAACCTCAAAAGATAAAATGATATGGTCATTATAGGATGCAAACTAATTGAGGACTCAACCTTGATGATGAGTAGGCTCCAACCTTCTCCAGGGTCTAATCTATTTTAGGCTTCAACTTTGAAAATGAGTAGGTTCTAACTTGCTCTAGGTTCTAATCTTATTGAGGCTCCAACTTCCTTCTTCAACCTACTAATGGACCTCTATTTCATATCATTTTCAAATTGGATCCACCATCATCATATATCACTGAGTTATAAGGAATATCATAATATATAATCTACAAAAAAAACTTCTAGCTATTATGTTGCCACAAAATTCATATCAATCATTTTTTCTTGCTCCCAAACTACTTGTCATACTTTGTTTCAAATACATCTTAAATTTCTTCATTTAAACCCATGTTTGGAACCTATTTCCTACTTGTATTCATAATTCCTTCAACATGATCAAAGATCTTATAATCAAATACAAGAGATCTTGATTGTCAAATAAGTGTCAAAAAGAATCATACCCTTCTCGTTGCATTCATCTATGATCCTTGATCTTCCAACTTATTCTAAAATGAATTTGGGCCAATATCGACCTGAGAAATCCAAATTAACGATATAAAACTTTATAATAACTCAAACATTCTACATAACATTATTTTATGGGTGCTCTCTTGGATTCTAACAATGGCACTAGTAATTATTAAACATGCAACAAAATGGAATAATATATAAAAAATAAAATATAACTGAACTTGCTGAATCTACGGCCACCAATATACCACACATATATGCTACCAATTTCGTTGTCCAAATAGTTTTACAATGTTAGGGTTTCAATCTAATTTTTTTCTCAAGCCTATGTAAAAGGCAGGGGAATTTGGTGATGTGGCTGGTCCACATCCAATGTAACTCAACCTACATTTTTTAACATTCAATGAACCTCAAGACACACAAACACCTCTAAGTCATTGTGCATAAAACTAGCAGGGGCCAATCCTTATTTTCCACTCAGTATGCCGAAACCAATACAAACCCTTCGATCTTGTCAAATCAGCATGACACTACAAGGATCATATATGTGGTTGACATGTGTCTCATACTAGAACCATCACTAGTGCCTAAGATAAGTAATTTGTATGATTTCCTACCAAACACTATAAGAATTTCTCATATCCATGTTACTAAACAAGATTTAATCAACCAACATATATGATTTAAACAAAAATGTGTTAGAAACAATCAGAAACCATTAATCTACCATCATGTCTTGAAAAATAAAATATTTTTCAAATTCCAATCTCGACTAGACTTACCACAATAATGAGGCTAGCTCTTATAATCAAGTTTTCTCTATATATAGCAAGATAGATATCATGATCCTAAGTTGTACTAGACAAACATTGTTATAGCCTCCATTTAAATAGCAAGGGTTTTCCTTGGACATAATGAACAAATTTACACGATAAACATCTTAGTCGGACATAGTTGAACCTCAACCAAGAATATATGATCCATTTATATATTTTGACCTTCGCTAGACTTGAAATCAATATTGTCATGTTTTAAGTAAACTAGAACAATAACTTGGTGGTAAACCACTAGTCCACAACTTCAAATTCTAACCACAACCCATGCATAACTAGAACTAGTACTCTATAATGGTTTTGAACTTTTCCTCCATTAGGATTCTAGAATTTTCTTTCTATCAAACCAATCTAACTGAATATGAACCAAAAATACTACAAAGTTCCTTGGCACAGAATAAGAAAACATATCATTACATTTTCATACCTTTATCTCATGATCATATGGCTATTTATAGTCATATGGTGGTCCTACTGCTTGAGATCCAACAAAAAATCATCTATGTATAACCATGGTTGACCATGAATCAATGCCCATATATCTAAAAATGATGCATACCTATTCCCATAAGACTGTTCAAATTCAACTATGTGCCTAAGGCTGGAAATCACTTAGACTAATATTATGCCCCCCTTCCATATGACCATGCCCACATGACCTGGGCTAAAGGGTCATTGGTCATCCATAAGATGATTTCAAGATGATTTCATAATGCTTAATGGCAATCCATGAGGCTTTCGATGTGTCACATGTTTTTAAGATTTTTATCAATGCAAAGCACCATTTTCACTGCCTTGTGGCATCCCTTGATGGTGCCACATTATCTTTCTAAATTAGCTTTCTTATTTGTCATGTTGACTATGTAACCATACCATATTTTTATCATCAACAAGTCCATGTCATCATCAAAGAGGACAGTTCCATGTGTTGTCATCCAGTAGGTCCAACAAGATTGATTAAACATATTGCAACTTCACCATCATCCAATTGTTATACTTTTAGAAGTGGCATTGATTAACCTGAAACATGCACATCATTTAACATTATTAAATACTATGCAACTTCACATGCCTAGGGCCATTGATTTTCTTTGTCAATGGTGGATATACTCGAAACATTCCCACTCATTAACATATTAAATTTTTGGCTCGTTTCCCTAATGTTTGGTCAGTTAATTTAATATTGAAACTTCAAATAGCCATATCTTCTCATCTGGGAGGAGTTTTGCTAAATAGGAAATATTGTTGGAAATATATTTATGAGATTTATGAAATCGTACTATTAGTAGGATCTTTCATGTTGAAAGTGGAAACAAGAAATGCTAAAAAAAGAAATGCATAACATTGCTATAAATAGCAGTTCAGGTACCAGTGTTGGATATAGCAACAAGGAACGAAAAAATTGAAATTCTAAAAATAGTGTTGCTATAAATAGCATTTCGGGATGGATTCCAATTTTAATTAGTTCATGAATTAAAATGGAGAATTAAAATTCGAATTTAGTCTCAAAAGTTGTTTGAAAAATAATTAATTAATTCATCTTGAGTTAATTAGTTGTAGAAAATCAAACATGAAGTCTATGTGAGGACATGCAACAGTTTCTCCATTGATTGAGGAAGTTATCCCTTGATTAAAGGAGATTAGGATGAGTTGTACTTTGAGTTCTAATTACTTAGCTCAGTTATCTGAGTTAAGTCCAGTTAGATTAGTTCCAACAATTTGTGGAATTAATTGTGAGTTCAGTTACTTAATGCTTGCATGCATGTAATTGTTGCTCTCCAGATAATTGAATACTCCCTCATAAATAACTCATGCATTTCAGTTCAGTCAGAGACCCAATTGAGATTGGAGGAAGGGACAATGTACTACAGTTGGAGGATTTTTCTTATATAGGAAACTCATCCATGCAAAAGGAATTATCTCCTTCAGGATTGCGTAGTTAGATCAAACGTTAGTGAGTGTGTGAAGAGGCCAATTCACATAGGTGGTAGCAGTGGACCAAAATGAATACTATGCAAGGAAATAGGAAGCTTGGAGGGCAGAGGAGAAGGTTTGTGAGAAGCCTTTGACTGATTATGAGCAGTGGTTGGATTGCAGAGAGAGCAGGATAGCTTGTGAGCTGATTCTTTTTGTAATACTGAACATATCTCCACTTGTATGATAATGCAAAGATTGGGGTTTTAAGCTGA
Source organism: Pinus taeda (assembly GCA_000404065.3). NCBI lineage: Eukaryota > Viridiplantae > Streptophyta > Pinopsida > Pinales > Pinaceae > Pinus > Pinus taeda. The sequence goes on along the minus strand of APFE030827636.1, from coordinate 4,580 downwards.
GGCTTTCCCTGGGTTATTCTTCTTTTTTCATGTGTGATTGATTTCTCATTCTCAGTTATATGTGTTCTATTTGATCTTGCTCATATTCGATTAAGCTTCCGCAAATATTGTTGTAGAAGTAGATCTTGTATTTTGCTTTAGTACATTGCATAATCTGTTGATCTACAGAGGGAATTTCTACATGGTATCAGAGCAAAGGTGATCAAAGCAAAGAAAAGTATACAAGAAGGGAGAAGATCAAAGTTTGAGGTTCCTAAATATAGAAACAAAGTTCTTATCACATTTCAATTTCACCAATGGCATTCAACGACTTAAGACTCGAGTATGCCCTTGATGGCAGTTCGAATTTATATCCTTGAAGGATCACATGGAAGCAACATTAGAAGATAACGGTCTAAAGGACTTCGCTAATCAAGAAGTCCCCAAGTTGGCAACAACTAATGGAAGAGAGAAACTGCCAGATTGGGAACGACTGTTGTTGGATCTGATGCAGGAGGAGATAAGGAGAAGCACTAGAGATGGTTCTTCATCCAAGGAGGATGAAGAAAACTGTGCCTTAGCGAGTAAGGAAAAGAAATGGAAGGAGAAGGATTCTCGTCCCAAATTTAGTTCTTCCTATGGTGGGAAGAAGTTTGACAAATCAAAAGTTCGATGCTTTTGTTGTCATGAGGTGGGCCATTGTGCTACAAATTATCCACTGAAGAAATCCAAGATGGGATCCAAAGAAGGATCTGAAGGTGAGGCATTGGCCTCACAATTCGAGTTGGATTTCACCCTTTTCGCATGCATGGTTTCATCCATGGTGGGATGTGGTTGGTTTCTTGACAGATGCCCCCATACACGTCGACTTTCAGAGCAACATGCGGGTAGTGGGAGGAGAAGAGAACACAGTGTTTGCTTGAAATTTAATGTAATTTCCTACATATGTCCCACCTTCTTGTATTAATGTAGAGTCTGCAAGGTCAATGCAGTCAACCATGCTAATCTTCATATCAGTAAAAAAGAGATGTTATTTATCTTATTTTCCAATAATGGTGGAGAACATAGTTAGTGGAATGAGAAAAAGGAAACTACAGATTTGCACAAAGATGTCATGTATCCGATTCTCCAATAACTGTGGAGAACATAGTAAATGGAATGTGAAAAAGGAAACCAAAGATTTGCACTTGGGAAGTTTATCTGATAAAAGATATACAAGCACACTCCATACCACTTGATCACTTATAACATTAGTCCCTATATCAAGAAAATCTGAGGCACTCTAATATCTGATTTGATACCATAAACGATATCTGATTTGATGCCATAAGGGATATCTGCAAGAAGTTCGAGACACGTGTGGTTTGCACTGCCAACAACCCGCATGGTTGAATTAAACAACATCAATTCACATATTAGCACACTATACCACATAATCATTTATAAAAAAATGTCATACTTGCCATATTCTTTAAAAAACATTCTGCAAGTGAGTACATCTTATTTGAAAATCCCTCTTTTGCTATATAATTACATGTGTTTTGTAACTATGGCTTAGAAACAAGTGATAAAATTTCCTGTAGATTTGTAGCCTTATTGACACTAGATAAAGAGGCCTCAGAAACACCATTTGTCTTATTTTCCTCATCACTCTTGTGCATCTTGTTTTCAAGTCTAGTTGCATAACATTTATGCCTTTTAGTATTTAAAGCCACATTAGACACCATTTCAGTAATAGCTTTGCTTCCAAATCAAACTTATTCCCCATTATTCAAGACATAGTCTCCATATGAAGATTGCGATTTATCCTTGAGTTCAACATTCCTAACAATCACATTGAGAATATCCATAACTTTCTCCAACTAACCACTGCTTCTTAAAACTAGTCGCTCATTAAGACATTTTAGAAGCACAACTAGAGATATTTCTCCTTTCTAAGAGCTATCTAAAGACCATGAGATGCTATTTTCTTCAAGTAAAATTTCTTTCCATTTAGCTTTCTTCAATTCTAAATTTGTCCTACATGACAACTCCAATATTGAATATGGTTCCACATAAAATAGAATATTTACAATAGATAAACAATTTGTTTCCAACTATGTCAATTTATAGTTTTTAATGAAATATAAGAGGTTGGAATACATTTTATAATCATGAATAAGTATACACTATATTCCATTAACAACCATAAAACCTATGGGATGTAGCCTCATTTGAATATTCTCCTAATACCATATTTTTTGGCCTCACCATATCTATCAATATTTGAAAGACATGTTTGCGTAGTATTGTGTCCACAAAGATTTAGGAGGATCTTTTGCAAAATTTATTTATATATTAAGCTAGCTTCTAAAGTTGGAGTAGTGATTTTAGAGAAATATTATCTACCAAATAATTCCCTTCAACTTATTTCAACTATGTTGGAAACAATGTTTAATACGGATTGGGGGGGTTGGAAAATTAGTACTAATTTGATCTTTTATACGAATTTATATTTTCATTTAAGCTTCAAAACCATTCATGTAAACCATCAACACCAAAGCTTGATTTTCATTATGATGTAAAATGAAAGATCCTACTTTGTTTGTATCAAAATTCTTTGTGAGTGACCACTCATAGGAAACAACAACTCATTTAGATTGTTTGTTAGAACCCACTAGCAACAAACACTAATGCCCCTCCTTCTATAGATACCTGATTAACTTTCTGTGAAGAACTAAATTCATGGGTTTATGTAAGCACCCACTTGTAGGAGCCACAACCTCCAAGCTCTCCTTAAACACCCAGTAGATGGAAGCACCAACTCCCTAAGATGTAGGCCCCAACCCACACTCATCAAGGAAACTAATACTCACTATAAATGGTATCATATCTACATATTTTCAGCTCTGCTATCATTCACTTGGCCCTATGTTCGCCTCTGCATTTGACCCTACATTTTTCTTAGTATAATTCACTTTACTCAACCCAAACAACACTTAGTCCACATTACAACAACATTCAGTTCTTCTACTGCCATCCCTGAGATAATAAACACTTTGTAGCTCTCTACCTTGACTAGTTCTCAGGAACCCTTGACCTTTCTCTTTTGCATATGAACTCTCTACCTCTTAGAGCAGCAAAAACAGTCACACTGAGCTCTCTACTCAAATCGCAATGATGCTACATCCCCCAACTACACAATTACAATCCTTCATTTTTTTCCCTCCACTACAAAGGGAATATTTCTATCTCTGTTAGCCATCATTCTGTCATCCACTCTACTTGATAGCATACTCTAACATGCCTTCCCATTTTAATTTTTGGCCTCTACAACAAAATTAATTCTAAGAATGGGCACCTAAGAATTTATCCATGCTAAGAATTAATTCTCAGTCAAATTGTTTACTCTAGCAAGTAATTACATGCTTATTAATTTCCCACTATGCCTTTGCCAGATTGTACTTCAGACATGGCTTCTCTAAGCTATGGTCAAATATCCATTCATTTAGGGGTTATTTCTCTCATATTAATCAGGCTCTTAAATTCAATTTGTAATCGCAGTCCTTGATTAAGCAATCCTTGTAGTTTCCCTTGACACTAAATTGTACATCTAGCTTCCAACCTATTCATATCTGCATGCACAAAGCCCTTAGCCCAAAATGATTTTTCATTTTATTTGGCCAAAAAGGCCCTTAGTCACAATAGCACGCGAGACCTTCACAAAACCATGACCTAGATATGCCTTCAATCATTTGGCAGAATTGTTATTTATCAGCCAACAATTTCATCTCTCGGCTCCGTTATCTTGGCCAATACTCCTAACAAATGTTTCTTTTCCTTTTGGGTGAACCTACTGAGTCTAATTCTATGTCTCTCGGGCTCATTATCCATGGTAAACCTTCTAGTATTTTCCTGCAGTGATTTTCCTTCTAGGATTTACCTTTTGGAATCGAGTATCCATCTCCCAGGCCAATTATCCTAGCCAAAACTCCTCGCATGACTCTTTTCTTCCTTTGGGATGAACCTTTTGGGATTTTCCTTATAGGATCATCTTCCAGGATTTTCCTTTTGGGAAGGCCCTTCGGGACTGTCGTCATGTTGATGTAACCAATGCTAAATGGTGCCATTTGATTGGTGACACATGTCATTCAGATTTGGCCCACTAGGGTGCCCAAAAAATGAAATATGCACACCACATTTCCTTTATATCGAAATCATGGCAACATCATCTCATGCCTAGAAAATGTTTCCACATTCCTGTTAGAGAGGAGAGAGAAAATGGTCTTGGGCTTTGAGTTTTTTAACCAATTCCTTTGTTAAATTTTCGAAGGAAAAACCACCAAATTCAAGATTTTACACTACACTACGCTCCATTTCTATGTTTTTGGCACATTAACATGCCATTTACCATCTCGAGCCCTCAGCTTCAATGTGCATTATGTTTCTTTCGAGGTAGTCATTCCAAACTATCATCAGCCCAGGTTGTAGCCATTTTGGGTACTCCCTTATGAGCTCACATTGAACCATCTAGGGTAAACTTCCACTGAGATGAGATAAGCAATGGGTCTGCCTCTAGGCCAATAAAAATGCTTCCTATTGTAGTGTTATTAGTTAATGTT